>APFE030856205.1:0-42223 GCA_000404065.3 Pinus taeda
ATATATAGAGATGCCAATTTTTGTTTATTTCATTTATACTCTTCATATCAAGCTATAAATGTATAAATATTGTACTCAATGGATTCAATGTTTCTAAGTAGCTTTCATTTCATGTCATCATATTTTGAGTATTATTTCTTATTCTATTAACCACTCTTTTCCATTGTAACCAATCCCCATCCTTCTATAAGAACTTTGTTATTAAATTTTTTCTAAGAAATTATCCTAAATTTCAACATATTTTGTTTTTACTAGCATGGTTGTTCTTGCTTTTGGGATTTATCTTTTGTAACCAATTCCCATCATTCAATAAGAACTTTGTTATTAATTTTTTTCTAAAACATTATCCTAAATTTCAACATAATTTGTTTTTACTAGCATGGTTCTTGTTCTTTTTTTTGGGATTTATCTCTTTTGGTATAAGTGGACATGAAATGGTTGAATGCATTAGTATACATAATTTATATGTGTATCTTTCCTTAAATCACCAAATCGTAGATTATATTGATTTACTAGTTTCTAAATTTTTTCTAAAACATTATCTTAATTTTCAACATAATATTTTTTTATTAGCACTTGTTCTTGTTTTTGGGATTTATCTCTTCTTGTATAAGTGGATATGAAATGGTTGAATTCATTAGTATACATAACTTAGATGTGAATCTTTCCTTAGATTACCAAACCGTAGATCATATTGATTCACTAAATTCCTAGCTATGGCCGTTTAAATGGGTGTGACTACTACACATTTTTTTGACACCTATATACATATGATTTAATTAACTTAGGATTACTCTACATAGACATAATACTTTATAATGGTTATCACTTGTTGCATAGTTAAACTTTTTGCATAGTTATAACATATATATAAATGATTTAAATACCTAGGATTACTCTACACAGTCATCATACTTTATAATGGTTATCACTTGTTGCATAATTAAACTTATACTATTGCTTGACTACGAGGGTTCTTCTTGGGTAGTTGGACATCCTCTAGTAGAAAAGTTTCAAAATCCTTCGCTCTTTGTGGGAAGGTCAGGTTCTTGTAGAATTCCATGAGGGAATCTACTGAAAATGGCTTCAAGGAGTCAGAATTTGGAATTTATAGCATTTTGTTGATTGACTCAGGGGTTATGGTGAATAGAATGTCACCATTATGGGTCACAATTACCCTTTGACTAGGAATATATCTAAACTGACACTAGGAGACAAATTGAGGGATGTGGTGTGTACGGGGAAAGATGAATTGGGGTAGGAGAGAGGCCCAGAGACTTAGCTCATCGCTCTAGTCTAAGCAGTTTTTCTTTAACCAGTTGTGAAGTTCGTATAGATCAAATTCACAACTGGTTTCTACAATTTTGTATTGTTTATCCACCAAGGGTTGATGGTCTAGGTCTAGGACATAGGGTAGCATGGGATTTTCATCTGTGGCTTTAGATTTACCTTTAGGGGCCATGATAGAAGAGAAATAAAATCAAAGTTTTGAATTACCCATGAAAATGGTTGTAGGTTGGTATTTGACTAGGCATACAGGTTGCAATGGTGGTCTGGATTGTTGTAGGAGTGGCATGTTCTGCTAACTTGGCACTGCAACAGATTTTGGTGTGCAGGCGGGACACTATAACAACTTTGATATAATTACTAGCTTGAAATAACAATGAAAAGGTGGATAAAACAGTGTTTAGTGGTTAATATAGGAAAAATGATGTACTGTTGTGATTTAACGGTTAGAGGAGTGGGTTCATTGTCGTGGGAATGGGTAGAAATTAATTTACTAATTTCTTGATGCTGAGGTGGCAGAAATACATGTGGTCATAATGTATTGGGTTTGAGTGGTGTTGGAAGGTTGATGTGGCTTGGCAACAGAACAAGGAAGGGATGGGAGGCTACCTAGTGGAAGGGGAATGGACGGGAGAGGGAGGAAGTCAACGGTCATGAGGGTAAATGGGATGCAGAGGAAAAGGTGGTTTTTGGAGGGGAGAGGGATGATTTGCGTTTTATTGGGGGGGGGGGGGGTGCGAAGCACCTGGGAAGCCACCATGTTTCCCATCACGGTAATTCTCTTCCCGCCTTTTCAGAGCACCCCTCGTAATTAAATGTCGAAGGGGCTCCGAGGGGAGCGAATACGATTCCCCACCATGGATCTTGGTGGGGTGAATCATGACCACTTACTCATGTGTCATTTTTACTACATTACGATAAAATTTGTCGTGTCATAAGACCTTATTACATTTTTAATTGCGATTAAACATAGCAATTTTTAATTAACTTCAAACCGTTGTAATTAACCTCTCAAGGCACATTTCAACATGCAAGCCTATTTTTTTATTTCTCTAAGGTTTTTTATTTTATTTTTTATTCTCATTTCATTATCAATCAAACCACAATTAAATAGTGAGCTTAACTAATTTCATTCTAACTAATCTAATTCAACCACGATTACACTCTATGGTTAATTATTCACTAACCTAAACTAATTATATTTAATCAAGCCTAATCATGCTTAAACGTTGTGCTTAGACTAACTAACATTATTTCTCTGACTTAAATGTGGAATTTTAACTAGTAGCGCATTATTCAAACTCTCTAAGGTATTTTTGATTCATTTTTTCATTATATATATATATATATATATCTATAAGATATATAGATATATTTCATTTTTATATTATATATATATATATATATATCTATAAGATATATAGATATATTTTTTCATTCTTTTCACACACACACACACATATATATATTCTTGTATCCCCATTTTCTTTTTCTATTGTTTTTTCTTTTTCTACTTTGGAAATAATTTACAGAATGGAACATTAGTTACAACATTTCATATACAAAAATCAACAACTAATAATCATCTCATCCTATAAAATATAGGACCCTAAAACTTCCTAAGACTTTTCAACTGGCATGACTCTTCATCTTCATTCTTTGTCTTTTGGACTTTCACTTTACATTACATTTAGTTACAACAAGTATGGCCCATGGTAGTGACGTGGCCTTGAAAACTCATGACACAAGTTGACATGACACTTTGGACATGGACTAGATGGTTGTGGTGGAAATTTCAATTTGTTGTTGCTACTGGGTGATGGATGTGTTCTTGGATGCGCTTTCTCTTCTCCTCCGCATAGCTTGATGTTGCAGGGTCTTCAACGATCTTGGTCTTGTAAGATGGTTGCATGCATGTTTTCCTTTTTCTTTGAAGAGCTTCTTTTGTCCATCCAACTAAAAATCAGTCTTCTAGCATGTTCTCTCCTCCTTCATCTCCATCGTCTCACCATGATCTATAAGTGCACCTTTTCGGGACGACATAAAATCCAAAACCTCCTAGCCTAGATGATGCATTTTTTTCATGGATCGAACTTAAGACAGATGATAGGATGAGAAGAGGGCCCAATAACTATGCATTGCATTGTTCTAGGTGACAGGGAGGGAGACTGGTCACTGAGACTGCACAGAGCACAACTTAGGCTTGGATGAGGAACTCTAGAGCACCATCTTCACTGTCTGGGAAAATTTCATAGAGGCCACTGGGAGTTAAGATTGCGTAATTGAGATCACCCGTGGCAACTGCAAGGTGGAACCTTGCGAGGCACCTCTACGCAGTTTTCAGAGGGAAGACAAGACAAGGAAGTAGAGGGACCAGATAGGATAGTTCTGCAATTGTTTTAAAGGGTAGTCTTTGTTCTGTGTAGCTCCAGTTAGAAGAGAAGCATCATTGAGGGATGAGACTATGCAATGTAACTCAGTCAGGGTTCGGTGAAATGGAGTTTCTCATTCGAAAGGATTTTTCAGGAAAATCGCTAAGTGTGGGAGGTAACTGCACTTGTGATGGCTCAACATTGTGATCACACACTTAGCATAATTTGATAACATAACAACATAGACCACCAGGACAACAAGAAAAAGCATTTCCCTCTGTGAGGCTTTCTAGAGTTGAAAGAAACAAGTGCAACACTTAGGATAGACCTTTGGACAACCATGACAACACTTATGCGACAGTGATTACAACTTTGTGTATGAGTGTGATATGTGATTACATGGCTAGGACAACTTGTATACACAAATACTAACCTTCAAGGTCACTAGAATGGTTTGCAAACCTAACAAAATAACCAAACATGTCAAAATACAACAATTTATCCAACATGTGAAAAGGCACAAGACACATAGAGGAAACACATGGAATGACTTTCAGTTCTTGAAAACATGCATGTGATTGAAGACAGAATGATATGGCAATGATAAGAAATCCTTCATTCTACACTAAGAGGTGTATTTCAAAAGATGTTCCTTGTTTTCCATACCTAACCTCCAAAGGGTTATGCATCAGATGAAGTCTTCATGGGGTCCCAATCTTCTATCATACTTTGTGTTCCTTGGTATGCTTATCTTTCTCCTCAACTCCTTGAAAGTCATATAGCATGTCATCCTTCTTCATGTCCCCTGAGAGACACAATTCACAGTTTCAGCGGGTAGTGACTTTTGCGGGATGAGGCCCTAGGAGGACACATATGCATAGTTTCAAGATGTAAGGCAGAATGGGAAACTAAGGGACAAAAATACGTAATTTTATCTTGCAAGGCATTGTTGCGGGATGAGGCCTTGGGAGGACACATCTATGTAGGTTCAGGATGAAAGAGATCCCTGAGGGACAAAACTACGTAATGTTTGGATACATTGAGTTCCGACTGAGGGAAGGACATTGGAGGAAGCGAATGCTCAATTTTGGATGCCAAAGGAGGTTGTTCTTTCTCTGGATTATGCAGTTCCAACAGGGAAGGGAAAAGCTTGAGGGTTTCATATGTGAAGTGCACAATTCAGGAAAGCTGGATGAGGCTAGGTTGTTAGGGAAATTCTGGAATTTGGCTATGTATGGGATTGGTGGAACTGATGTGAACAATGATAGAACTTGACTACGATCACACACTTTAGCACTTAGTGATACAATATATAACATCTAGAAAACATACTTCGCTTAATGAGACAACCTTTGTGGAAGATTATGATAAGTGTGGCTTCGATGATATACTTTGGGAGGATAAAGGCGACACTTATGTAAGAGTGTGTGAAATGAGTGTGAAACATGTCTATGTGGTGAGGACAACCCATTCTTATAAATATTTCCCCTTGAATCAAAACAAACTTCCCTTTACATAAAAAGCAATAATCCCCATGCCCAATGATGACACACACTATATAAAGATAAAAGTGTGAACGAATCTTAAGATCGAAGAGGGAATCTTGAGATAATCATCTTACCAAATAAGTGACTAAGGAACGATCGATCATAGGATCCACAGTAGGATCCGAACTTTAAGTATAGGCCAAAATTTTGGAGGGTGTTGCAGCCACTACAACAGAAGGAGAGAACCCCATTCTAGAATTGGATGAAATAATTCCAAAACTAAATACATCCAAAACAAAAATATGAAAATAGAGACCAAGATACAACAAAAATTCCATTCCTTATTAAATGAGAGTGAAATTGTTATTACATATGCATTGTGAAGACCAATTTGTCATTTGACAAAGTGGGGCTTGTTATTTATAACCCTTTGGTTGCAATAAATTCTACATGCAAGTAGTTATTTCTATATAATCCTATGCCCTATTAGGATTACCAAAAAGAAAAAAGAAATGACTAACTCATACAAGAGAAAAACCCTAACCATATGATCATACAAGCAAGCAATCATGCATTCCCTAACTGTATAGTGTTTGAACCAACACCTGATATCCTTGCAAATTGGTGAAGGCTTGTGATTTCGATGTAGAATCCTCTCACTCCAACTAGGATATCTCGCTCTTATTCCACTAGTCTAAGCCTGCATAAAAGTACAAACAAACAATGAGAACAAATGATCTTCCACAAAAGATCATCATTGCTGGAATTAATGTATGTTGCATTATTGCAGATGTGTGGCTGATTTTCATTGATGTCAACTTGGTTGCTTGGGATGCAAGTGTGTTGTATATGCAAGTGTGTAGGTGGATGTAGGTGGCTTGTGTATGGATGAGCTACATATGGTCCTTAGCATGTGTACTTTCTTAGACTAGCTTGGTGATGGTGCTTGGCTTGTCTACTAGTTTGGATTACATTGGAGATTATGGTTGAGGTGTCGATGGTCCTTGGCTGGATGATGGTGTGTTACACTTGTTTGGAGGAATTCTCATAATTATTATCTTCATGATCATGCTGCTTCATGTCATTGATGATGGTTGTTTCAGGAGTTAGAGTCGAGGAGCCTTGTTGGTTTGGTCTCCTTGGTCTCCATGTCCCCGATTATGCCCCTATGATGATGGTGTTATACCTTGGGCTTGGAGAGGATCTATATGTGTTTTTGGATGCTTCAAATGGTTGCACAGGTGTTGAAGGATGTCTAATAGGTATTGGAGCTGGATAATGATGGCAGGTATGTTGTAGAGATGTTTGATGGCCTAGTTGTTTAGTATGGTGTTTGGATAGAAGTGACAATTTTGCATTGGATTTTATGTGAAAATGAGGATGGATCTCAAAATTATGAGACATGGGTTTTGTGTAGAATGGACAAGCTTTATGATGAGTAGCTTTTCCAAATTCGGTTTATATTGAGAGAAACAAAAGGTTCTTCGAAGGATCCCCTACCAAGTCGCACGAAGAGCAGCCTGTGGGAGCGATTTTAGGTCCGAGTCACTGGAAGAGAAGCCTATGGGAGTGAATATAGGTTTCGACCGCATGTAAGAAGTTTTGTGGGACTGACTAATGCATTTCTCAAGTTTTTCTCTACATTCCTTGCGTTTCTTAGCCTATTTTGGTGTCGTGATGATGTTAATGATTGATTTTCTGGTATATGTTTGAAAACAGTTTGTGGGACCTCTAGAAGTTGATCAAGGTTTAAAATATCAAAGGGCTAGTTGAATTAGTGCTTGATTTGGTCAATATTCCTTCCTCGACCAAATTTGAAGCATGTGAAAGGATTTGTTGAGTCTTCCAAAACCTATAGCATTTACTGAACATCTCAACATAGTAATTTGATAAATAGAGGAAGACATTGAATATATTTAGTTGGTTTCTTAGAGAGTGAGTGAGTATGCTATTGTGAGAGTATTGTGAGTGAGTAGAGTATGTAGAAACTGCTCACATATTTTATGCAAAGATATATCATATATTTGTGAGAAGAAATCAGATAAAAATTGAGGACAAGATTTAGATTTTGAGTGTCATTTGTGGAAGAATATTTGCATCTTGTTGTGTGGATTGAGAGAGGTGGTTTTGTCTTTGAAGTATTGAAGAATTATATTCATCAAATCAGATTTGTAATTCATAATTGATGAGTTGAATGCTAGATATGTTAGGTTGCTCATGTTGAGTGAATTGAGAACCCAGTTTGAAAATATATCAAACATGGTTCAGATGGAGGAAGTGAAAGCATGGAGGCTTAAATATAGAAATTCATTTGGTCAATCCATAGTATGAATATTTTTCTCCATCCAATAGGATTTGGACAGTCAAATGGTGGTTTGGCGAGGATTGTTGACCATGGGAGCTTCCATCGGATGGTAGTCTATAGATCCACAAGAGAAATAGAGTTATGAATCGATAAATGCTAGCATACTATAGTGAAAGACAAGTCTTTTAGCTGATGGTTGTAATCTAATCCATGTAACAATGTGTTCAACAGATAATAAAAATAATTGAGCAACGCAACAACAACAGGGTAATTTTCTCCTGAAAGGGTTTCCACAGAAATAATTGTGTTCTTATATGTGCATGCTTCCTATGTGTGTTGATATTTCTCATTGTTATTATGATTTGATCTTATTGCTACTTATATTTTTTAATCAACTAATGTTGTGGATGTGCACGGATAATAAGAATTTAGGCAAAAGATTTTTAATTGTTGAAAAATTTCATATGTTGAAGAATATAGGACATGCATAGTTAAGATGATTCTTCATTACATGATAAAAAAATTTCAAGTGTTAATGAACGTTTATCTTAGCTTGATGTTTACTTCATTATTAGCATGTGTAAGTTAACTTCATCAAACTGCTATCAAAACAAAAGAGACAAGAACACAAATATTTGACTTACTGCCAGGGCCAAAACCTCTCCCTCTTGGAGAGGAAAACCCACGCAAAAATTCTTCTTATAGAGATTCCATTGACGAATACCAAGACCATCACCCTTTACAGACTCTACCACTCCAAGACCAAGACATCAATCCTTCACTTCTCTGAACATCATCTTCACTGCATCCCTGAAGCCAATACTACTACATTGTTGAGATTCTCAATATTGCTAGATGAGGTATTTCATCCTAAAATCATCATGCAGTCACACAGCTACTGCATCTTCACTTGTTGTTACCGGATCCTTATTGATATGCATCCTTGGAACAATGAGATCACTGAAATGATCTCATGTTCTTTCCATGCTCGAGGTAAGGTTTTGAATACATATATCACAAAGATCGTTTGAAACCCTCATCACAACTACTCATCAAAGTGCTAGATATGAGTTTTATTAGTAGATACAATCTTGCTAATATTGTCATATTGTTTCACTATGCATATCCATTAGGACTGTGACAGAGTCTTAGATCATCACCCTTACATTGATGCTGAGACAACAATGAATATTATGATCAAGACTACACCTTCAATTTTTGACATTGTAACCAAGAACAATGTCAATCAATACAAATGGTAGACGAGTTAACAAGGGCACAAATCTATAATCTGGGACTACTGTGAATCCATCATCATTGTGCCTTTGACATATTCATTACTATTCCTTTATCCAAGAGCGTCATCATTGTGCCTTCGTGATCTTCACTACTGTGCCTTCATCTGAGATCTTCATTATTGTGCCTTTGTTATCTTCATTACTGTGCCTTCGTTTTAGAGTAAGACTGCAGAGAGAGTTCCACCATATCCTGCATGAACTTATACGAGGTCTTCTACCTGCAACCCATCTGTAACCCAAGCCATGCCTTCTTGCACCCATCAAAACTTCAGAAGATAATGCTAGTTCTTCCTTGTAAATTTTGCAGATAACTTCATTGGGTATTTATAGTGGTTAGCATCATCTTATTTTAGCCGACGGGAGGCACGAACTATTGTGTCTCTTACCCAAGCCGACATGACTTATATTAATTTATTTAATTCATAATTTGGAATTGACTTGATCATTTCTTTATCACTTTGCTTGCAGACTTCGGAAGTCTTGTCTTGAGGCATAGATCTTGGTCTTAAAGGGATGTTACACTTGTTGAAGATTTGTATACATCTACACAAACTCATAAAGAGTTTCTATACACATCACATAACTCTTTGACATATAAAATAAATCCTAAATACATCAAGAAGAAGTCTTTCACCTAGTGACACTTCTTTCTCATGAAACCGATGTAGCAAGATTACAAAAATAATTTATTTCCTTTCATTACATCAAATACAAAGATCGTGTCATTATGAAGACCGAACCTAGTTACACTTTCTTCAACACTCCCTCTTAACTAGGGAGGTATTCATAATGGTACTTGGCCATTCTCAATATGAAGAATTTCTCATAAGAAGAATCGGATTTTCAATCCATCTGTTATAGCATCATTTCAACCAAAATTGTTTCCATTTAGCAAGGCCTTGACTAATAGCTCTATCTCTCACCTATATCAGAGCACACAATGTTGGCAAGACAAATGACTGATAGACATGCATCATCATTGTCTCTCTTAGGGTCATACCCACCCGGGTGTTCTCCAAGTATGCCTTACTAGGACTGTTCTCATCTTGGGTCCCCAGCCCTCAAGAATATCAGTCCTCTTGCCCACTCTTGTCTTGGATGCCCTACCACATCGTCAAAGAGTGTTGGATGCCAGATGATTACACAGTCCTCCATTCTTTCTTCCAAACTGAAGAAAAGAATGTCGTGTCTGACTCTCCCTCTTAATCAAGGATGAGTTCCAAGTTTCTCTTTACTTAGAAACTTGCTCGAGTTCCTTTGTTCATAGGAACTTCCCAGAGCTGCCTCTTAGCCAGGGACTTTATCAGCAGTGCTTTATAGTGTCTTCTAGTTGGATGACAATTCAAGACTTTGATTTCATCAATTCCTTCATATGTAGAGCTTAGCCATCCATCACTTTCCTTCGTCATGTCATTCCTTCATTCTTGGAAAGTATCCTCCTTGGTTTTACATCTAAGGATTCCTTCATAAGCTCATATGTCTTCACTTTTCTTCAACGGTGATTGCTCTGGATCAAAAGGTACATAGTTGTGACATCCTTCACAACTCTCGTTTCCTTGATCCTTCACACATACCTAGACTTTTCCAATAGGTCAGAGACCAAAAGAAAATCACATATTACCTTTTAGTGATGGCCTTCTTCCAGTGACATCTTCTTGTAGGCATCAATCATCTTGCATTCATGTTGACACATCTCCCGATGATATCTATTGTCAAGGGTCCTCATCTTTTCAGACTTCCATTAAAGTCTTCACATAATTCTGGGAGGCTTTTTGGTCAAGTCTTCCTGATCCTCTGTATGTTGACTACCTTCGTCATGGTTGCATACTTCACGATCTCTTCCATCCTCATATCTTTCATTCCCAGGAGCTCTTAGAGTTCTTCAATGGTCATCAACTACCTCATACTACATTATGAGGACATATTATGTTGATTTCATCTAGTTTGACTTATATCTTTTTGCATCCTTTCAAAGGAGGAGATCTATTCCCTTTTGGTCATGCTTGATCCACTTTATCTACAACCACATATCATGATATTACAATATCAAATGAAAAAACAAACACATTCATACATACCTCATTTTTCCTTCAGGTATTTTCCTACATCTTCCTTGATTGAAAATATCTTCAGTCCCTTGGTCTGCTTCCTTCTTCAAGTCATTGAACCACCATCTCATGAGTTCCAAGAGTTGGAATTTCTGACGATACATTTACTTCCTTCCTGGACTAGGAGATCCTCTATTGAGATCTCTATCAGAGATCCTTTAGGATCTAGTATATCCCCATCTGGCAAATGTTTCTATTGTCCTGAATGACTTCTTCCTTTCCTTCAATGTACAACAAGATTCCCAAGAGCTATGTTCTTCATGATTCCATATGAGATCTTTCTTCCATGATGCCATGATGCATCTTCTTATTATGTTCATATCTACAGGGATTTATGATCGGATCCTTTTGAGAGGGCCACCATCTTATTATTACTCCCTCTTTCTTTGATCCTTTCTTCAGCTTCCTCCATCCTTCATGTAATCTTTCCATAGTACTTATCTTGTCAACCTATCCTTTGCACATATTGAGTCCTTTGTCTTTTTCTATTCAACATAGATACCACCAACTGTTGATCGAGGTAACCCTTTTTCTTCATGGAAATTTGTTACCTTGCTTATCAATATCAATATCAATGATTATTATTTTCTCATCATTTTTTCCAGATATCGTAACTGATATCTCATGAAGATATTTCTTCATTCTTCTTTTACTGCATTTCAGATAGTATATCTTCTAGCATTTCATGTATCCTTCTTATGTCTCCTTTCTTACTTCATAGGACCTTAAGAGTTCTCATAAATTCAAAGAAGATCTTGATGTACTGACTTCTCTAAGGATTATGACAATCCTTCTTATTCCATGCAAGAACCTTTGACAACCCATACAACATACAGATCTTCTTGCAATGAATTCATTTCAAAAATAATTAATGAAAAATACTTACTTGAGATGTGAAGATAAAATCTTCACCTTGAGCATGTTGGCAGTGGTTGGAGTAGGTGTGCTGGTTCTTCCTTCGGTTGATATTTTTGATAGGTAGACTACTAATATAATTTGGTAGAATGAAACATCGACTTGTAATGCAAGTGTATTTCCATTAACATCCAAAAACCCTTGTTGTTGTAGATTGTAAATTGCTTCCTAGGGTTTCAAGATGATGTAGGCTCCAATTTTAGATCCTCTAAGCTGCCTTGATCTTGTGGCATTTATACGATCATTACTTGAGACAAAGTCTCTTACTGATATAGGTAGTAACCCTTGTTAAGTTGATCCTTTGATCTAGGGTTTAGATCTTGATGTTCTTTCTTTGATGCTCTACTTAAAACTTGATCCTTGTATGTATCATTTCTACCCTTCCTTGTATGTTAAGCCTCCTCTCATACCATGTTGAAGAATCTAGGGCATGCATAGTTAAGATGATTCTTCGTTACATGATAACAATTTGTAAAGTGTTAATGAAATTTTATCTTATCTTGATGTTTACTTCATTATTAGCATGTGTAAGTTAACTTCATCAAATTGTTATCAAAACAAAAGAGACAAGAACACAAATATTTGGCTTACTACCAGGGCCAAAACCTCTCCCTCTTGGTGA
This sequence comes from Pinus taeda, assembly GCA_000404065.3. NCBI lineage: Eukaryota > Viridiplantae > Streptophyta > Pinopsida > Pinales > Pinaceae > Pinus > Pinus taeda. Next base: position 12,395 of record APFE030856205.1, read on the forward strand.
GGAAAACCCACACAAAAATTATTCTTATAGATATTCCATTGACGAATACCAAGACCATCACCCTTGACACACTCTGCCACTCCAAGACCAAGACATAAATCCTTCACTTCTCTGAACAACATCTTCACTACATCCCTAAAGCCAATACTGCTACATTGCTAAGATCCTCAATATTCCTTGATGAGATCTTTCATCCTAAAATCATCATGTAGTCACACAGCTACTGCATCTTCACTTGTGGTTACTGGATCCTTATTGATCTACATATTTGGAATGATGAGATCACTTAAATGATCTCATGTTCTATCCATGCTCGAGGTAAAGTTATGAATACATATATCACAGAGATCTTTCGAAACCCTCATCACAACTACTCATTGAAGTGCCAGATCTGAGTTTTATTACTAGATACAATCCTATCAAGATTGTCATACTATTTCACTATACATATCCATTAGGACTATGATAGAGTCTTAGATCATCACCCTTATGTTGATGTCGAGACAACAATGAATATTATGATCAAGGCTACAACTTCAATTTCTGAGATTTTAACCAAGAACAACGTCAATCACTGCGGATGGTAGATGAGTTAACAAGGGCACAGATATATAAGCCAGGACTACTGTGTGAGATCCATCATCATTGTGCCTTCGAGATCTTCATTACTGTGTCTTTCTCTGAGAGCTTCATCACTGTGCTTTTGTGATCTTCATTACTATGCCTTCGTCTGAGATCTTCATTATGTAGAATTTTTCTACAAATCAGCTAGCTCTAATACCATGTAGAAATTCCCACCTGTAGATCACCTGATAATGCAATATACTAAAGCAAAATACTTGATCTACTTCTACAACCAATTTAGTGGAAGCTTAATCAAACATGAGCAACATCAATAAGAACATATATAACTCATATGGAGAAATCAATCACACATAACATAGAAGAAATATCCAGGGGAAAGCACCAGCCTAAAACCCCATCTCTGTATTATCAGACAAGTGGAAATATAACCAGTATTACAAAAAGAATCAAATCAAAAGCTATCTTGCTCTCTCTGTAATACCTCTACTGCTCATAGATAGTCAAAGGCCTCTATCTAACCTTTGGTCTACCCTCCAAGCCTCCTCTTTCTTTGCACAATTTTGATTGGGGTCCAGTGCAGCCACTTATGTGAATTGGCCTCTTCACACGCTCACTAACCTCTGATCCAACTATGATGTCTTGAAGGAGATAAATCCTCATCGTGGATGAGCTTCATTTATAGGAAAAATATTCATCCAACTGATATTACACTGTCCCTTCTTTGATCTCAACTAGGTCTCTGTTTGAACTGACATGCATGAGTTATTCATGAGAGAATCTTCAGTTATCTGAAGTGAAACAGTTATATGCAAGCATGCATTAACTAACTGAACTTACTTAATTTAAACAGACTATTTAAATCAAATATAACTGCACTTGACTCAGTTAACTAAGCCAAGTAATTACTACTCAAATTAGAACTCATACTTATCTCTTTAACTGATGGATAAATTCCTCAATTAATAAATAAACTGTTGCATGTCCCCACATAGACTTCAAGTTTGATTTTCCTTAACTAATTAACTCAATATGAATTAATTAATTAATTTACAAATTGTTGTTAATATCAAATTCGAATTTTACTTCCTATTTTTAGTCTAGGGACTGACTAAAATAGGAATCCATTATGAACTGCTAAAAATAGAACTTCTGTTTTTAGCACTTCCATTTTTCATTCCCTGTTGCCCAATCCAGCACTGGTACTCAAATTGCTATTTTTGGCAGTGCTATTTTTAGCACTTCTATTTTTAGCATTTCTTGTTGCCATTTTCAACACTACCTCTCAACAAAAAAGGCTTCCTCTTGAACCCAATCTTGTACCTTCAGAATGTTCTGCATGCAACACTTCTACCAAGTGCGGTTGCTTCAGCAACTCTCGGAACAAAAAAACTCCCAACTGACCTCTCTATTGGGCTAGAAACATACTCTGATGCTGAAGCTCTACCTGCTGCTGACAAGTGCTCCCTCTCTGACCACTGCACTACTGCAACATCTCCATGCATCTCACACTGTTGCACACCTCTCTGTGCCATCCTACATTGGTGCAACACACTTGTGCCTCTTCCATTGCTGCAACTTGCTAACTCTGCACTGTCTTGGGATTCCTGCATTGTAGCTCTCTCTGCCGCTCCATCCGCATCTGTCTCTACCCAATCAATCAGTTCTACTACTCCTCATTGGGGATCCTACAACAAAGTCGAATCAAAGAGGTTGGGTACCTCAAGGATCTTGCCCCTCCTCCTTGGGACGATCACTCCACATCGCCCCACCTCCTACCTAGATGTATGGCTGCATGTCATCCCTCAGCCCACCTGGCTTGAAGTTTCCCACTACTGGAGGTCTCTGCATGAGTAGATGCCTCCACTATGTCTCCTCTCGGATTCCCCAGTTGTGGCTGCTCCACAACCTCCTGAAGCTGCTTCACCAATCATGGCTCCTCCACAATCGTCTGAGAATTCTTCTAGCACTGCATGTTGAGAGGTAATTTACTCTCCCTCTCAACCACCAAGTATATAACCTTTGCCTTGCTCCTCAAGGCTTTGCTACAAAAAGAGCTGATTTTAAATCAGCGATATCTCCCTCATCCGAACTCCGATTCAGCCGATTTTTTTTTTTGAATTAGGATCATTTTCTGCAAGGAATCCAAATCTTCTATTCATTTCTGAAAATTTTTGCATAGAAACGCAAATTCTCGGCCCAAAACTCAAAACTTTGAAATCTCCTCTCAGTATACTGTTCTCTCCTTGATCACCTATGCTTTGATACCATGTATAATTTTTCTACAAATCAGCTAGCTCTGATACCATGTAGAAATTCCCACCTATAGATCACCTGATAATGCAATATACTAAAGCAAAATACTTGATCTAATTCTACAACCAATTTAGCGGAAGCTTAATCGAACATGAGCAACATCAATAAGAACATATATAAATGATATGGAGAAATCAATCACACATAACATAGAAGAAATATCCAGGGGAAAGCACTAGCCTAAAACCCCATCTTTGTATTATCATACAAGTGGAAATATAACCAGCATTACAAAAAGAATTAGCTCAAAAGTTATCTTGCTCTCTCTGCAATACCTCTGCTACTCATAGACAGTCAAAGGCCTCTATCTAACCTCTGGTCTACCCTCCTAGCCTCCTATTTCTTTGCACAATTTTGATTGGGGTCAAATGTAGCCACTTGTGTGAATTGGTCTCTTCACACACTCACAAACCTCTGATCCAACTACACAGTCTTGAAGGAGATAAATCCTCATCATGGATGAGATTCCTTTATAGGAAAAATATTCATCCACCTGATAGTACACTGTCCCTCTTTGATCTCAACTGGGTCTCTGTCTGAACTGACATGCATGAGTTATTCATGAGAGAATCTTTAGTTATCTGAAGTGCAGCAATTATATGCAAGCATGCATTAACTAACTGAACCTACTTAATTTAAAAAAACTGTTTAAATCAAATATAACTGTACTTGACTTAGTTAACTAAGCCAACTAATTACTACTCAAATTAGAACTCATCCTTATCTCTTTAACTGATGGATAAATTCCTCAATTAATAGAGAAACTGTTGCATGTCCCCACATTGACCTCAAGTTTGATTTTCCTTAACTAATTAACTCAAGATGAATTAATTAATTAATTTTCAAACTGCTGTTAATATCAAATTCAAATTTTACTTCCTATTTTTAGTCCATGGACTGACTAAAATAGGAATCGATCCTGAACTGCTAAAAATAGAATTCTATTTTTAGCACTTCCATTTTTTATTCCCTGTTGCTCAATCTAGCACTGGTACCCAAACTGCTATTTTTAGCACTTCTATTTTTAGCAATTTCTTGTTGCCATTTTCAACACATTATTGTGCCTTCATTATCTTCATTATTGTGCCTTCATTTTAGAGCAGAACTGTAGAGAGAGCTCAACCATATCTTACCTGCACTCATATGATGTCTTCTAAATGCAACCCATTTGTAACCCAAGCCACGCCTTCCTGAACCCATCAACACTTAAGAAGATAATGCGAGTTCTTCCTTCTACTATTTGTGGATAACTTCATCAGGTATTTATAGTGGTTTGTGTCATCTTATTTGAGCCGATGTGAGCCACGAACTGTTGTGTCTCTTACCCAAGATGACATGACTTATATTAATTTATTTAATTCATAATTTGGAGCTGACCTAATCATTTCTTTATCACTTTTCTTGTAGACTTCAGAAGGCTTGTTTTGAGGCATAGATCTTGGTCTTGGAGGGTTGTTACACTTTTTGAATACTTGTATACATTTACACAAACTCAAGAAGAGTTTCTATACACATGACATGACTCTTTGACATATAAAATAGATCCTAAAGACATCAAGAAGAAATCTTTCACCTAGTGACACTTCTTGCTCATCAAACCCATGTAGCAAGACTACAAAAATAATTTATTTCCTTTCATTATATCAAATACAAATATCATGTCATTATGAAGACCAAACCTTGTTACACTTTCTTCAATGGTATAAAGGTCATCACTACTAATTCACCCCCCCCAGTAGTGAATATATTTCCTTCAGTTAGTTCAAAGTAATAAACAATAACATGGGAAAATAATTTTGGAGCACAAATATGAAACGAAAGGAACATACATTCAATTAATCAATAATCAAATGGTACAATTACACCTTCAAGCATAAGATTTCCTCTCTAAAATCTGGAAAAGTCTCCCCCTCTCTGAGAAATATGACCTGAAAACAAAGTATGCCTCTCAATCTCTGAATCAAGGTAGCAACATCTCAATATAGTTCTCACTCTCCCATCTCCCTTTCCTCTAGGTGAGATTATATAGTTTTATTCTATCCTTTGGGAGAATGCATCTAGACACCTAGGGGCATACGAAGTTAGGAAACATCTACGATAATGGACCCTTAGCCAACTCATACACAAGTGAGTCAAGTTGATCTCCTTTGGAATAATAAAATCTAGAAACCTTATTCGCAATTATGAGCTTCTTCTCAATTATCTCAATTACGAAATAATTATTATCTCATAATTATAATATTTTGGCAAAATAATTATGAAAATTTCTCAATTATGTAATTTAACCCTTTTAACATGGTATAAATCACACATAAGTAAAATAAAAGGTGAAAAGGGGATGCATTTTAGCCAACAACTAAGGTAAGTTGAACTTGGGTTTCTCTCACTATAATGGAGTGGCAAATAGGTTTATAATAGATGCCCCCTAATGGATAAGGTCAAAAGAGAAATCTATGGACAAAATACATTACAATAGAGTTAAGAGGTCAAAATGGAAGGAAGGAAACAAGGCTAAGAATATGGATCGGAAGACACTAAATGTTGAAGTCTCATTTGTGCTGATAGCATCCCCAAGGTGGGAATACCCATGCTTAGTCATAAATAAATATTGAATATGGACACCAAAAAATACACTATAGAGCCATGACATGAAATGTTAAGACATGGCCACAAGAAATGCATAGTGGATCCATGTGACTCATCAGATAGAGCATAGCCACAAACAAATAGAATGTGGATCTATGTCACAGTATACATCAGTAGGACTATGGACACATAACAAGCAAAGATATTCCCCAAAATATCCCTAAAAGTACATAAATGATACATAACTAGACCAACACAACCTGGGGAGGGTGCCATATAAGAGTGAAATGTCCCTATCCCAGGGATTTTGACATAACCCTGATGGTATGAATCTACGACATGTGAATAGATTTGTTGGGGTTGAGCATGGTAGAAACTGCCGTATTACTAGCCAATGAGGTAAACTAGTAACAGACGCAAGGGAATTCACCAATGAGAAAATTGTACCCTGAAGGAACCTAGTATAGTCCACAAAGTGTGAATAGATGAGTTAACATCAAACACTAGTGAACTTGACTGATCAGGATTCAATGATGTAAATCCATTATTAATCACAAGGAATCCAGTCACTGAGGTTTGCAAGCTCCAAGATACCACTGGTTCCTAGATCAAGCTCCTGGATAATGAGCTAAAATCAACAAGAGAAGATCCATTGAAGGAGGGCTTTAATGAATTCCCCATCAATCAACATGGAATATACCAGGATGATGTGATGGATAGATGAAGTCATGAGAGGATGAAGTACAATTGACACAATGATGGTTGACTCAAAAAGGTCAATAGGCTACTGCAGATGGCCAACAGAGACTAAGACTTCCCCTAAACACATAGTGGCATGACACAAGAGTGACTGGTAGCATGACTAATGAGCACCATGTGATATCATACAACAACACAAGAGGCATCGAAGCATGCTCCATGTGACTAGAAGACTAACCAGACAAAGATGTAAATAAACTCATATGGATGGTATGGCTCCTAGGCAACCTAATACCAAACTATGAGATAATGATGCAAACACGTGCCATGTTTGAGGGCAATGTGATTGACACTACCATTTTTATGACTAATGGATATGAATCTTCCATTCCCTTTATCTTTTTAAAAGTTCCTTTTTCATAAGTTTAGTCCCCCAAGCCTGAAAAGGAGATAAAAGTATACAAGGGAGAACCTTATAGCCATAATAGACTAGAGTGTTCCTTTTTCATAGCTAGTCTACTTGGTCTAGAAAAGGGTTAAAATTATACTAAATAGATGTCCCTTCAAGTACATTAACAATCATGAAGGAGACAAGTTCACTCGACAATATTTTCTAAATTAAGGAGTCTGAAAATAGCTTAAGATAAATTCCTCTTAGAGGAATGAGTGGTATAAGAGGTAGCAACTGGTTCTCGTCATGGTGGAACTGCTCTTGACTTAAAGAGGACAAGTGGTTTGCTAATAAGGCCACTCATCACACAGGTTCCTCAAAGAAAGGGTAAAACACCAAGTGAAAGTGAATGGTATACCAAGCAGAGGATGACGATGGGATAGAAGAAACCAAGACTCATAGTGTAGAAACATGCTGATAAAAAGTGGCAATCATAAGGGATAAAGGGGTGGAACCCTCATGGGATATAGCCAGAAATATGATGAAGAAGACGACATGAGGCTCACATTATAGGTCATGATGGGTCAAAAGGAGGGATTCTGAAAAGGAGTAAAAATGACTTCATGGATACTAATATAGCAAAAAGGTGCTAAACTAGGGCATCCATGTATGAGGCAAGCTCTACTGCCAAGCTACAATGTGCATAAAGAAGAGTGGCTAAAGTCACAACTTGATGGGCTTAGACCTAATGTTATACAAGAAAATGACCTCCTCATCAACTCAGAGGACAAAGACATGATGACTGAAGGACTGCCCAAGTTCACAGGCCCAGTTGTCAAGCTAACATTGTCTAGACACTAGCAACTTACTTTATAAAGATTTTCTGCAAGCTTAGGCGTGTGTTAGTGCCTAGGGTAACTCTAGTTTCTACCTCGAGAACAACATTAGTGAACCTACATCAAGTTCTATGGGTCAAAGAAGTGAATTGACTGAGAAGATATCACTATATTCTCTCCTATGTCAGCTCATAAAAGCAAGGAAACATCTGAACTCAACCTATTTGGGGGAATTATTAATTCCCAATGGAGTATGCAAACGGGAAAGAGCATTAAAGCAAGAAACATCATTGCTTTTGCCTAATGGAACTCATGGAGGACTTGGCAACCTTAAACCTAGATGTTATATATGCAAGGTTTGGGCCATTGTGAAAGGGGTCAAAACATTTGAAAGGATTGCCTATTTGACTGTCAATCAGATTCTTAGACTAAGGCATCATAAGAGGTTAAGAAGAGAGAGAGAGAAAGGAGTTGGAGGGGTAAGGGAAGGTTGATGCAACTGATCATTGTAATCACTCTTTCTACATTAATTTAGAACTGCAGTTGTGTTGTCCACTCTGTGATGTTGGTAGTATAAAATTGTTTATATGTTGATCTAATATCTTCTAGAATGAGTGGCTTAGTTATATGCAACTAGATATCTTTTATATGTTGATGCATTTGTCTATCAAGGTTTTATGTTGTTATATTGCGCTTGTCTTTGCTTTGTGCAGGTTTCGATCTAGAGACAGCTCAGGGGTCTTTCACCTAGCTACATTGCGCTCTCTAGCAACACCACACTAAGACTTAAGGTAATAATTCCTTCTCACTTTGATATTCGTTTGTTAAACATAGATATGCATGTATCTTTGTGACAACTATAGCTAATATGATTGTCTGCTAAGGATCTCGGGAAGATCCTTGAGGGTTTTCTATATCACAAAATACTCGTACATTAATCCCTATAGCCAAATTGGCAACTCCGTTGGGGACTACACTTAGTTCTCGATTTTACCCAGAAAGTTACTAGATCTCTCTTTCTTCCAGGCCTTCCTATACTTCTTCATTCCCCTTCTGACCACTCAGGACCATGCAACACCCTTCTCTCAGTTCTCATCCCTAGATCTGATCCCCACACCTTATTTTTTTGAGTGTTTTCCCTCACTAACACAGGTTACCGGTGAAAACAGTTCTTTATAGAGCTTTGTGCCCTCACAAATAGAGCGTTAGTGCTGAAACTAACTCTCTGTAGCCTCTAGTACAGTTTGTTAGTCAGCCATTTCTTGATAAATAACTTACCCTGTGAACTCATGGGTTGGGAAATCTGCTTACACACTGATCAGGGATCTACAACTACACTTGTTTGACTAATCTGTATCCTGAACAAAAAAAAAAAATTAAATAAAATAACTTTACTTCTTAAATTTTTTATTTTCATTAAAAGAAAAAAATACAAAAAAAATTATTGTTTTTAGCTTAGCTAGTTAAAGTTCTGCATTATTTGGTTTCATTAGTTGTTAGTGAGCATTGAATTTCTATCAGTTATGCTAGTGTTGTACTGAATAGGATGCATGGAATGAATATTTATATATGAATGACTCTCCCTTTGTAGAAGCAGCTTATTCTTCGAAATTGAAAATTTACAAGCATTTTTTTTACATGATTTGAGTTAGAGTCCCATATAATTTCATGCGTCAACACCCATATCGAAGACTCTAACGAAGTACATTTAAAATCTACCTAATAAAATCAATCATCAACTCTTTTTAGAGTAAAAACACATTAGTTTAGGCTAGGATCTTGGGATAGGCAGTGTCAGCTAACTGCCCATGATTGTACACCGAAACTAGTGTCATTGAAAGACAAAAATCCTTATACACTCATACCATCGAGGACCACTCCAGTAAAAGTGGAGCTAAATACGAGACAACATCAAACTGTAAGTGAAAGTAGTATGCCTTTTCTTACATCTCCTTTGGGCATTCTATGTATCAGGGATCCCTCAGGGGATATCGGAGCTGAGTCAGGGACTCAGGTATCCTTCCCACACAACGTACTGTTTGTGACTATGTCCCCCTCGATAGTGTCCATGATCTAAGGTATCCTTAGTGGCCATACTATTAGGGACTAACACAAGGTGATTGGGGTGGGCTGCCTTGGTACCTAACACAGATGGACCTACTCTATCTTCAGTTTTTGGGAGGGTGCTCATCTTCACAAGAGTACTTGGCCCCTCAATTTGAGGTTCAGGCGAAGCTCTAGAGTAACTGTAATTGTACATTTGGCTAGCTCTCTCTGTTATTCATTGTGATATTGGGTTTCATCTCCAGTGATCATGCTTATTAGACAGGGTCATTTCCCTCTGCTTGTTGATTGATTTACTTAGTGCATTTTTTATTTTTTAGGTGCTAGAGTGTTATCATTAACACTTTAAGAAAAATCACTGTAAAATTTAGTAATAAAAATTATCGACCACCATGGCTACATCTGGCCCTCATCGTCAATCTAGATGGTTGTTCAAACTTCCCCCACTCACTGTGGAGGATCCGCTGAGTTCCAGTGAACCAGATTCCCTGCCTTCGGGAAATTAGTCTTCGAGATCTCACACAGAATCAGTTTGGACATCCTAGGATTCAAGCTTACTAGAGGATTTCTTTACTGAAGGATTTCTTCCTCCATACAATCCTCTGATCATGAATCCGTTGGGCCCACTCCCGTTGCATCTATACCTCCTTTTCCTTTAGTTGGAACACTTCCACCCATCCCATCAATGACTAATGGGTCATGGGACTTTTTGGACATTTTTGGTCCCCCACCACTTCCCCAATCAACAAACAATACCACACCTTTGATGGCAAACCTTACTATCCCATTTGTCCCAGGTTCAAACCCTATGGTGACACCCTCCATGAGTGGAACCCAGTATATTCCAGGTTCTTCCCATTTTGTATCAACCCTTGTACCTTCGACAAGTGCTACATATAGCACTCCTTATAATGCTCAATATAGCACAGTTAGTGAGGATGCCTTCAACCAACAATATGGTTGGCATCCATTATATAGTTCTAACCCCCAGATTCAGGTATCTAGGGGCACTCCCAATATGCATATACCGGCTGGGAGTGTAATAGCTCCCCGTCTGTTTTCAAGCATGCATGGTTAGTCACTGATTGACATGAACCCTCCTTATGTTAGTCAAGGACCTATGGTTAGTTATGTGGCAAGTGGGAACCCACAAGGAGGTCCCAATCAATCCATGGGAGCACCCTACTCACAACCTCAATTGAGTCAAGGGGGCACTTCTTATCCTCAGAGCACTTCTATCCCCTAGCCTAACAATCCCTATGGAAACCCACAATACAATACCATACCCCAAGGCACATACTACACCACGCAACCTGTGTCTAATATTGGGAACAACACGATGGGAGGACCGCAAGGATCCTCAAGTCATATGTCATCACCTTGGTCTGATTCAAGGTCATCAAACACTTTGCCTTTCTTGGCAACACTTGATATCCCTGACTTGTACAAGCTTACAAATGACCCCATCTATCATAACCTACTTTGGCCACCAATCCTACATAAAATACCGATAGACATCCCGAAGTTTGAAGGGAAACAAGGGGAGGATTCGGGTACACACATCACCACCTATCATCTATGGTGTGTTTCTAACTCCATGGTGGATGATAGTATCTAGTTACGTCTTTTTCCCCTCCCAGACTATCTCTTAGCATATTGGTTTTGCAAGTCTCTACTCCCCCAAATCACTAAGGATGTCATCTTAGGTGGTGCGATCACAGAAGACCAATCCATTCATTGTGACCAGGACTTGGATCTAATATATTCACAGTCTAGCACTCTATATGACGTAATTCCCAATGCCCATCACAACTCCAAAGCTCTTGCTACTCAGCAACCTGAAGCGCATGCCGATGGGATTATCGGTGCAACCTCCAGGGCTGCTATAAAAAACTCAATGGTCACATTGCCCAGATGTCAGTGGACCCCTCTACCAAATCGACTGCTCTTCCTACCACCGCGATAAACTCTGTGTAGTCTACACAAAAACCCAGTGGTAAGAAAAAGACCACTCCTTCTAAAGAGTAGTCAACAAAGTAGCAAAACCCAAAGCAGAAGACTATTGCGCCCTCTGATGATGGAAAGGATAAACCTTCCACATTCCCTTGCAAAATCTGTGACACCACTTGATCTATCACTATTTGCGTCTTCAAGAATGCAGGACCCCTACTAAAAAAGAGACTGGCAGGACCCCTACTATCCTGAACAATCCTTTCCCCTCTCACTAGCAGCAAAACCTTATTGCAAACCAACCCCAATGTTGGGTAGCGGATACCCTGCGTAACAGTTCTGGGGCTTAAAGCCCACAATTTTGGGTACTGGTATTGCAAAGGCTCTATGAAGTGCGTAGAGCACGAATTGTAATAAGTCAAGTCAAAGGGTAGTCCACCCTAAAATATTGTAATTTAATCTAGAATGTGTCGGCTTGCCCATGGTCTGTGGACCATGGGAATGTATAAATAGAGCGAGGCTCTAAGTGTATAAGGTAGCTTTCTCTGATATGGAAAGGTATGGGGTTCTGAATGAGATATTCACTCTGAGTTTGTAAGCCCGAGTCGAGGGTCGTAGTAGTAGAATAGGCTCTGTAGCTGTGTGCGCAAAGGCCTAGTAGAGTCTGCAGCTATGTGCGGGGACCCCTGAAACTGAGTGTGCAGGGTGGAATTGGATTGTACTGGAACTGAAGATAAATAAAAAATAAGTGTTTCTGAAATATTGTGCATCTGCTCATAGATCTGTGTGGTTATTCTTCTGTTATGGTTTTATGCATCTCTGTAAGGTTTATGTTTGCACGCACTAGTTACAAATATTGAGTGATTGATAAAAACTACTAAATTAAGTCAGATCTATAATAAAAACCTACTAAGGATAAGGGATCTAGACAGTGCCTCTTCATGCTCGGTACTAGGGCTACGCAAAGGTCGGATAGCTGTGCGAAGCAGTACAAGTGCGAAAGATTAGTTCGTGATCCTTCCAGACCTCATCAAGACATCCCTAGGGTGTAGAAACCTGGTTCCAACACCCTCCCATACTACCTCAGGTGAGACCTCACTCTGCACTCCATGGGCTATTGCTGAAAGGGCCAGTAGTTTTGGGATTTGTTTGGCTAAAACATTTCTAAACCTGGGTCAGGCCCCAATAAGCCAACAAATGGTTTCGTTGTTGGGAATGGGATCTACCTAAGAGATATCTGATGTCAGAACATTAGAACCCTACGAAGAAGGAAATTGAAGGGTGAATACATTAATGATTGGAATGACGTGAAGCGGAAAAGTCTACAAAGGTATCGAAGGGCTAGGAAGAAGTCCTTTAATTTCACCACCGTGAGCGAGCGAGGAAGAGCGCGCTTGGGTGTCTCCAAGAGTGCGGTTAGTTTGATCAGGTAGCGCATTCCACAGTTACCCTCTCCACTTATGCCACCACTTGCTTCACCTCCTTCACCTCCATCTTCGCCTACACCACCTCCACCAAACCAACAGTTCAATATCGCAAGTGCGATTAAGCTACCCATATTCAGAGGAGTAGGAAATGAGGACCCGAATCAGTTCTGGTTTGTGGTAAGAGCAGTGTGAGAAGCACAAGTGGTTACGGATGATAAAATTAAGAAGGCTACCTTGTTAAGCACAGTGTAGGATCGTGTGTTGATGTGGTATATCAAGCACTCGAAGGATCACCCAAATGCAGGAATAGCAGAGATTCAGATTGTGTTAAATAGAGAATTTAGCCGACCGAAATCAGAGACGTAATAAATCATCAAATTTAATGATATCACAATGCTTCTAGGAGAGACCCCTTGGGATTTGGATCAGAGACTGAAGAGTATGATCTGTGAGGCTAATATGACGCTAACAAATGTGCAGCACCATGCATGGTTTGTGGCGTCTTTGACACCGCACTTGAGAATGGCGCTATCATAGCAGAAGCTTTTGACCCAGGCAGAAGCATTGGAAATGGCGATGAGGTTGCATGAAACACCGATATAGGATCCGAGGTTGGGAGTCCAACAACTCCATGCACAACTACAAAACCTATGTGTGAAGATGCAGAGTTTGAAGTAGGATAGGGCACCCCAGCTAGAAGCATGCGAAGAAGTGTGGTGCATAAAATGTAAAGGCCAGGGCCACGATAAGGTTCATTGTCCAGTATTTGCGAACTATTTGGCGGGAGGGGGACCAATGTCGTTGAGACCAGAGGCACAGATAGGCCCAAGTGTGGCACCCGCGCTCTAGTGCATGATCTATCAGGTGGGAGGAAAGCACACGATAGACAACTGTCACCTGTTGCAGAAGTATACCTAGACTCCGTAGCAACTGTATTGTAATTTCTATAGATCAGTGGGCCATGATGAGTGGACATGTCAGAGCTATGAGCTAATGATGGATAGGATCCTAGATTATCGAATGCATACAGAAATGCGAGGCCTTGATCCAGCCATAGCAATAGCACAGGGTGGATTTCAAGGACGAGGAGGAATGGGGCCCGGAAGGGGTTGCAGACAGCTAATTTGTTACAATTGCGAAGGACCAGGGCACTACGCTCACGATTGTACCAACCCAATGAGAATATCTTGTATGTACTGTAAGCAGCTTGATCCTGGAATGGTAGATTGTCCAACGCTGATCACACAAATGTGCGAAAAAGGGGTACTATAGCCTACTCCAACTCAAAATATCCAAATGATGAGGTCCGAACTGTGCAAAGAAGACCCCAACATGAACATGATGCTCAGAAGTGGCACAACCACAATGGAAGATAACGGGAAGCAGCCTAAGGAAGATACCTGGGTTCGCAAGGCTCCTACAAAGGAACCTGAGTGTTAGATTATAGGGGCCTGACCCAGGTTCGGAAGAGTTATTTAGCAAAACAAATCCCGCAGCTACTGGCCCTTTCAGCAACAGCTGGCGGAGCGCAAACTGAGGTCTCACCCGAGGTAGCAGGGGAGGGTGCTGGAACCAGGTTTCTGCACCCTTGGGATGTCTTGATGTGGTCTGGAAGGTTCATACATGTTTTGTGGCTTCGCACCACTCTACTTCACGTAGATTTAGACCAAGGAAAAGCCTTAATACTTATTAATGCATTGCTATAGATTAGATCTACTTTTTATGGTATTTAAGCAAACATTTAACAGAAACAACCAGTTCGCGCACCTAGAAAAGATATAGATTTGCATAAATTCATAACATAAGCATACACACATAGATCAAATAGTTATATCAACCATAAATTAGCCAGATCCACAATAATTCAGATTTAACACAGAATTTCATGGTCAACTTATCTTTATTCAATTCTTCCACCAATACATCCAGATCTGCCCTGCGTACTCAACTGCAGGTGTCTGCGCACACATCTGCAGAATCTACTAGGCCTCTACGTACACAGCTGCAGAGCCTCTATCTACCTACCAACACCCTTGACTCAGACTTACAGACGCTTCAACACTTTGTTCTTCACAAACCCATTACATTCCAGATCTAAAAGTACATACCAAAAACTGACCTCTATCCATAGAGTCTTGCTATATTTATACTTTCCCATGGTCCGTGGACCATGGGCAAGCCGACTCACTTCCTATTATTTTACATTATTTTTGGGCGAACAACCCTTTGATTTGACTCATTTACAATTCGTTCTCCGCGCACTTTGCGGAGTCCTTACCATACCTTTCCCATAATTGCGAGCTTTGAGCCCCAAAACTGTTATGTGGGCCCTCTGCTACCGAACAGTCCCCCAACACAATCATCGTGACTTGTCCCGAGTCACTCAGCTGGTGCGGTAATCTTCATGCAGAGGTCGGTCAACAATTTCTATGCATCGCTTGTGCTTGCAACACACTCAGCCATTAGCTTCTGTACTTGTTCTATGCAAGCCGCTGATGCATCCATATCACTTGGAGTTACCTATCCGGGATCACATACTGCTTGCATGTGCGTTATCTTTCCTTCTATGGCTATGGAGACCGTGAATGCTTCATCAATCCAAAGCTGGATGCATTCCTTAAGCACTGTCCCCTTTTGCCTCAAGGCGTCAGCTTGTGCCTTGAGATCCTGGGCCTCCTTCATTTTAGCCAACCACTGCATGATAGTGATTGTCTGCACAGTCCCTCAGATTGTGTCATAAGCCTGCTACAACTCCCGCACTTCGGTTTCTACTTGTTGTATGGTTGGGTCTTCCTGGAGGGTGGTGAGCGTAAGGAGGGACTCATCTAACAGTCCCGAGAAATCTTGCACAACACACTTTATCATTTCCAGTCCTACTTGAATTTCACTGTGGCACTGCTCCCAGATTTTTGGTGGTGTGGCCGGCTGCACCTTCAGTCTTAGATCTACAATTTGTAGTTTTAATTCCCATTGAGCCTTCACAACCTCCTCTTGGGTCGTACAGAATCCTGTGGCCATGCGATGAATCTTGTCAGTGGTTGGAAGTTCGACTAGGATAGCTAACTCCAATACCTTGCTACAAGCGGCCATCATGGCTTGTTCCACTTCTTGGGTGTGTGAGATCAAATCATCTCGTTGGAGATTGACCTACTCCAGATCAGCCAATTTGGGGAACTTTTCACTATCTGCAAGGTCCCAGTCTTCAAACTTAATACTCGGGACTTGGTCCAGCGGCAGCCCGTCAAACCTTATCTCATCCAGAAGAAGTGGGGTCTGGAGCATATTCTTTTTAGCGTCCACGTCCTTTAGTAGCTTGACTGTGCCATTCCATGGGGGGATATAAGGGTGTCATGATGGGATTTGGAACACATCCTCTTCGTCCTCATCTTGTGCGTCAATTTGATCGATCAAAGCTTGCAAATCTTCGTCATCCTCCTCAAGTTCAGTGGTGATTTCTTTGCCCTTTTCAGCTCCTAATAGCTTACTGAACCTCAGTGATATCTTGAATAGCCCCATCGGCTCCTTATTTTTCTGAGACTGTGGTGTGTGTGGGGATTTGGGACTTTGGGAACCATGGCGGCTTCATCTAGCGCCTCCTAGGTTCAGTATAGTTCTTCTGCGAACCGTGCTTGGGTTCTCGCCATGGTACTCATGGAAACCTTGGTAGCGAAGTGTTTACTGGTCATTACTGGTTCCAATCTCAAATATCCTGGTGTCATCCAGAGGTTGTTAGATGAACATGTAAATTTGAATGAATCACTTCCGTCCACTTCCAGCTTATTAACATCATTTAGGCGACAGATCTTTTCGTATCTAGCTCGGAAATTTCGTCTTAATGGCCCGCCGCCCACTCCTCCCTGACGTAACTTGACTTTCTTGTCAGGAATAGTGGTGTTAATGGTCACCTCTCGACCTTTCCGCGTGGTAGCGCCGTCACCTGGGTGCAGCCATGATGTTTTGGACCGAATGACCCTGTAGAGAACCTTTTTGCCACATTGGCCTCTTGCAGACTTGTTTATAGTCCCACACCTTCTTTCAACTGCTTGGGGCATTGGGACTATGCTTCCTATAGCTAGTCAAGTGGTCGCACCCTTGGTGCGATTTCAAAACTGTCCTGCTAGCCCAAGTTGCGAGCACCTTCCGAGTGTCTTTTTAGCCATTATCTCTTCGTGCACCATTGTGTGGGATGTATCCTTCCGTAGGTGCGGGTGCAACCATGATAGTAGGGTTGTGGCATGTTCGTGTTCTGTGGGATACCTGACCTAGCCCGATTTCCTTATGCACAGACTCGCGTGGCCTTTGTGGGCGTCGCTACCTTTCATTTTGCTGCTTCTTGCCCCAACTAGTGCACTTTTCTTTCTGAGTCGTGCCCATAGTTTCTCAATTTCACAAGGCCTATTGCTACCCCTCTTATTCTGGGCTCTTACCCATTTACTTATTGACACTTTCATCTATGCCTCCCTTCTAGTATAGGCCCATTGAACCCGTGGTATCTGCAATTTCTCGGTGGGTCGTTTTCTTGAGCGAACGCTGAGCAAACTTCCCCCTGTTGCCCTGTTGACTTTGTCACCAGCCACTGGCAAATGGGATTTCCCTCTAACCCTTGCACGTACCTGCTTCTAATATCTGCCCCACTTTCACTGAATCTTTGGGCATGTGCTCCATGCATGGACAATCATTGTGCACGATGTCTCCGCAGGGTCATCCTGCAGCCTTTGTGTCAGAATTGTCGTTTCGCACTGGTCGACTAGTGCCTCCGCCTGCGTGGCATCCTCATCAGCTAGCCTCTCCCTTGCTTCCATTGTTGCACGATGTAGCGATCTAACCATCATATTACAATTTAGTGTCATTACCTCATGCAATCAGTTTTTCCACTGCTCAATCTCTTCATCTAAGTCCGATGTGCAAGAACTATCACGGTCCCATGAGATTCGTCCGTCTGTGGTCGGATTCACTCGGTCCTGATCTTGTGCGGTGATATGGTAAATACAATCTAGTTCATTGTTGTTGTCCTCGTTATGCACTGGCTTGGTATAACGCGCTCCTTCAGCTGGGTCTAGCAGAACCACTACGTGGAGATATTTTTTTTTGAATATCATGTTTCGTTTCTTTAGGTTGATGACTCCATTCATATCCGTTGCCAAGTCTATCCCTAATAATGTCAGATATGGGTTACTTTCATCCATAATCTCTATGACCTCATTTTCAGTTAGTGTGCTTACACTGCCGATGTCTACTGTAACTCCTTGTAGTCTTCCCATAGGCAAGATCTTTTGTTGGTTCACCATCCGCAGCTAGATAGGGGACCATTGTAGTGCAAGCCTACCCATGCACTCCCAGGTTTGTTTAGGTAGGAAATTTACGTCTAACCCCAAGTCCATAATAGCCTGGTCCATCTCATAGTCCCCAATATGGGCAGTCAACTACATTTCTCACCCCATTCGCAACGCATACTTGCCCAACTTCCGTACCATTCGAGGTTCATCCGATCCTATGCACCTAGTTATTAATTCTTGTAATCCCTTCACCACTTTGGTATCCTGGAGTAGCTTCATGCATGTCTCTAAGAAGGTAGTTAGCATAGAAGTATCCCTCTTCGACTCTGTTTGATCTGTGCTACCCAAAGTGGAAGCTTCTGCAAAGTTCTTCTTGGACTCCATAAATGTTTCCTTCGTGCACTCCAAATCAAATTCTGGTTGTTTCGCGGGAGCCTTGCGAACCCATGCATCCTCCTCTGGTTGCTTCCCTTTATCTTCCCCCGTAGTTGCACCACTCCTAACCATCATATTCACGTTAGGGTCTTCCACGCACGATTCAACCTTCATCATTTGGACATTCTGAGTGGGGTAGCTGGAAGCGCCCCTTTTTCCCGCATCTAAGCAATTAGCATGGGGCAATTGATTGCTTCGTGGTTGAATTGGTAACAGTACGAGCAACAAGTTTTGGTCGGGTTTGTGCAATCCCATGCGCAGTGCCCCAGTCCTCCACAATTATAGCATATTAATTGTCCTCGTCTACGTCCAGGTCCCATTCCTCCTCGGCCCCGTCCGCATTCTTGGAATTCGCCCCGCACTATTGCTGTGGCAGGATCTTGCCCACGCCCCTCCATTTGCATCCTATAAGTAGGTGTTCGATCCATCAACATCTTGTAACTTTGGCAGTTTCTTTCATCCTAGCCCACTATCCTACAAAAGTTGCAAAATAACCACTTGGGGGGGGGGGCTGTCTTAGATTATGTAACAGATGATAGTTGTCCGTGGCATGCTTTCCTCCTTCCTGACATATCGCACACTAGAGTGTGGGCATCACATTTGGCCCTACTTGTACCTCTAGTCACAATGGTATTGGTCCCCCTGCCACCACATAGTTCGCAAAGACCGGACAATGTTCCTTGTTGTGGCCCTGGCCCTTACATTTGATACACCATACTTCTTTGTGCCCTTCTAATCGAGGCACCTGTCCTTGTTTCAAACTTCACATCTCTAAGCATAGGTTTTGTAATTGCACATGAATTTGCTTTACTCCCAACCCCAGATCCTGTATTGGGGTTTCATACAATCTCATCGTGGTCTCTAATGCTTTGGCTTGGGTTGAGATCTTTTGTTGTTATAGCGCTGTCCTTAGATGTGGTGTCAAGGATGCCACAAACCATGCACAATGCTGTGCATCTATCAATGTCATGTTAGCCTTGTGGATTGTGCTCTTTAATCTCTAATCCAGACCCCACGGGGTTTCACCCAGTAACATTGCTATCTCTTTGAACCTAATGACCGACTGTCTCTAATTTTGGCTGACAAAATTCTTTGTTCAAGGCATCCTGGATCACAGTTATTCCCACATTCGGATGATCACTTGAGTACTTTATATACCATGCCAACGCATGGTCTTGCACCATGCTAACCAGGGTATCCTCTTTGATGTTATCATTCGTTATGCCTTGGGCTTCCCATACAACCCTTACCACAAACCAGAACTAACCTAGTTCCTCATTTCCTGCACCCTTAAATACCGGCAACTTGACTGCGCTCGCCATCCCAACCTTCCATGGTGGCAGAGGTAGAGGTGGAGTGGGTGAAGATGGATTTGACATCGGTGAAGTAGGTGATGGCGTAGCTGGAGATGGTATTAGTGGAAAGTGTTGATTAATCAACCGAACTGCGCTTCTTGGAGAGAACCTCGCGAGCTCCTCCTTGCTCTCCCATGGAATAGAAATAAGCGAACTATTCTCTAATCCTTCGGTTCCTTGGTAGCCTCTTACACTTCGCGTTATGCCAGACATCAATAAATGCGCATAATCCATTTTTCACACAACAACATCTTAATCCAAGTATTCAACAATTTAATATACTTACCCCGCGATCCTTGGAGGAAGTGCCTCTCTGCTTCGCTATAACTCACAGTTGTATCTATCACGAACTCAGTAATAAACCCTCCTATTATCCGATCCAACCAGTGATCTACTGCGTGGGTGATTTTATCTTCAGATGCTTCTAGCCTACGCAGCATTTCTATAGTCCACACAATAGGTTGGTCTAGTTTGCACCTTCCCATGCTGTCGAATAACCTCGCGATCCACTCGTACATCTCTATCAAGAATGTCACGAAGAAGATTTCATGGATATCTATGTATATGTAACGATCCAACCACCCTTCCTCCGATATCCGTAGGTTTCTGTTTTCCTGAACCACGAACTCGTGAAGCTTCTAATCCAACCAATCTTCAAGCTCTTTCTTTATAGGATTCCAGTGTTCCGACATTAGACATCTCTTAGGCAGATCCTGGTCTAGGCAACGGAACCATTTGCTGGCTTATAGGGGCCTAACCCAAGTTTGGAAGATTTATTTAGCCAAACAAATCCTGCAGCTACCGGCCCTTTCGGCAAAAACCTTCAGAGTGCGGACTGAGGTCTCACCCGAGGTAGTAGGGGAGGGTGTTGGAACCAGGTTTTTGCACCCTTGGGATGTCTTGATGTGGTCTAGAAGGTTCGCACACCGTTCTGTGGCTTCGTGCCACTATGCTCCACGTAGATCTGAACCCAAGAAAATCCTTAATACTTATTAATGCATTGTTATAGATTAGATCTACTTTTTATGGTCGTTAAGAAAACATTTAATAGAAGCAGAAAAGATATAGATTTGCATAAATTCATAACATAAGCATATGCGCATAGATCAAATAGTTATATCAACCATAAATTAGCCAGATCCACAATAATTCAGATTTAACACAGATTTTCAGGATCAACTTATCTTTATTCAATTCTACCACCAAGACATCTAGATCTGCCCTACGCACTCAACTGCGGGGGTCTGTGCACACAACCGTGGACTCTACTGGGCCTCTGCACACACAAATACAGAGCCTCTATTTACCTACCAACACCCTTGACTCGGACTTACAGACGCTTCAACACTTTGTTCTTCACAAGCCCATTACATTCCAGATCCAAAAGTGCATACCAAAAAATAACCTCTATACATAGAGCCTTGCTCTATTTATACATTCCCATGGTCTGCAGACCATGGGCAGGCCAACTCACTTCCTATTATTTTACATTATTTTTGGACAAACAACCCTTTGACTTGACTCATTTACAATTTGCGCTCCACGCATTTCGTGGAGTCCTTACCATACCTTTCCCAAAATTACAGGCTTTGAGCACCAAAACAATTGCGCAGGCCCTCTGCTACCCAACATTGAGTTTGACTTGGAACACACAAAGGAAAAGTTTATGGAAGCTAAGAAAAGCTTCGCAGAGGCCTCTACTTTAGGTAGTAAGGATCAACCAGAGACATGACTGGATCCTTCTATGATAACTACCTTTTTAGAGACATGAATGAAACTGTTGTGTGACAATAAGGCAATTAAAGGACTACATGAGCTGATCACTAGGTGCACAGGATCGAGTGAACCGCATGTAGTCTAGAAACTAGGAAAGCATGCATTGCACACTGGGAGGGAAATGAGATTGATAGTGTAGATTGGTGAGTATGAAATGGATAGGTAATCTTAGACTTGGGTTCGGACATGAATGTGTTATCAAAATAGACATGGGAACGCATGGGTAGGCCCACATTACAGTGGTCTCCTATTCAATTACGGATGGCGAACCAACAAAAGATATTGCCCATGGGGAGATTGCAAGGGGTAACAGTGGATATCAAAGGTGTGAGCATGCAGACGGACTTTCAGGTAATAGAGATTATGGATGACAGTAACCCTTACCCCACATTGCTAGGAATAGACTGGGTCACGGATATGAATGTAGTCATCAAACTAAAAAAATGGAAGATGATATTCGAGAAAAAGTCCCTATGCATAGTAGTTCTGCTGGATCCAGCTGAAGGAGAGCACTACACTAAACCTATGCGCGATGATGGAAGTGACGAGGAGTTGGATTGTATCTACAAGATAACCGCATGAGACCAGGATTGGCTAAATATGATTGCAGATGAAGGGTCTTGTGGGAGCGCGCAGGTTCCTTCCCTTCAGATTCAGACGAAGAAGATGAACACTAGCACAATCGGTTGAGCGAAGTGATGATGCTAAATTGTAATGTGATGACTAAATCACTGCATTGTGTAACAACCCAAGCTCGAGATCTACCAAAATATGATGGATTGACAGTGGTGGATGAATTCTTGAACAAGTTTGAGAGCACAGTACCAGAGCACCAGAGGTTCGATGCATTAAAGTGGGTGCTGCGTGCAACACCTGTGCATTGGTGGGGAACACATCAAGGAAACTTTGAAAACTGGCGCGGCTACAGGAGGATGATGCAGCTACAGTTTGGGAAACTAGAACTATGAATAATCGAGAAATATGATGGATGCGACGACCCGCGTGCCCACCTCACAAAATGGACCAAGGCCTATGGAGAAGAACCTCAGCCTAAATGGGTACACTTATGCTATCATACCCTGGATTCCATCCCAAGAAATTGGTATACCGAGATAGAACTCTGACATGGTATGGGCGAATGGGATGTCTTGTGTGAGGGATTTTTGTTAACATTCTCATTTCAAGACCCATGGGCAGATACTGTTGACAATGCGCTGCAAGCCATGAAAGCCGCCATTTTCAAAATACCATAGGAACCACGGGAAACAGTTCAACCAGTATGGTCACCTCAGTTAAGCCATGCCCTAGAATGTTACAACGTATAAGTGGAGGATGATGATGATGACCCCAAAAATAATAATATTCCAGAAACTGAAGGGAGTTGCGAAGATCGAGGACCATCAATCGAGGACCACAACTTCATTGTGATGCTAAAAACAAAGCAGGTAAACATTGGTACAGATGTGGAGCCGAAGTACGCAACACTTGGGGACTATTGGGATGATGCCACTATGGATGAGGTCGTCAAGTTACTTTGCGAATATCAAGACTTGTTCCCAACCAACATCACGGAGTTAAAAGGGATCCTTGGTGACTTGGGGATGATGAGGATTACTCTGAAACTTGACGTGAAGCCAGTTAAGCAACGCCCTTACCATTTGAATCCAAAGTATAAGGAAAAGGTCCGTGAAGAGTTGGACAAAATGCTTGCAGCTGGAATTATTGAACCAATGGAAGAATCCGACTGGGTAAGTCCTATGATAGTGTAGGAGAAAAAACAGAACGATGAAATTTGAGTCTACATGGACCTCAGGAAGCTTAATGACGCTTGTGTTCACGATCCATTCCCAACACAGTTTACAGATGAAGTATTGGAGAATGTTGGTGGATAGGAAGCTTACGCATTCACGGATGGGTTCTCAAGGTACCATCAGATCAAGATCGCGCTGGAAGATAGGAGAAAGACAACGTTCGTGACCGAATGGGGTTGTTTTCAGTACACTATTATGCCCTTTGGGCTGAAGAACATGCCAACGATATTTTTGCACTTAGTGGTGGCCACGTTCAAGGAATTCATCCACAAGTTTTTGGAGGTTTATCTCGATGATTGGACTGTATTTGGGTTAGTTAAAAACCATATAGCAAGTTTACAGTTGATGTTGGATACTTGCTGATGACACCAGATTGCACTGAATCTTAAGAAGTGCACCTTCCTCGTCCCCTTTGGAAATTTGCTCGGCCATGTGGTCTGCAAATAAGACCTGATGGTGGACCCTATGAAGATTGTTTATCATTTTCAAACTGGAAGTGCCACGAAGTGTCAAACAACTCCGCACCACATTGGGGCACACTGGCTACTATAAAAAATTCGTTAATAGCTGTGCACAAATCACGACACCAATAGAACAGTTGTTGATGAAAGGACGCTACATATTGTTGGAATGATGATTGTAAGAAAAGTCTAGAGGTTCTCAAGGAAAAAATGGCATCTGCTCCCATTTTGGTTTTCCCAAAATGGGACATCAAATTTCATGTACATGTTGATGCATCATGTATCGTGCTGGGTGCTGTACTTACATAGGCAGGAGCGAATGGCATTGATTACGCGATCGTGTTCGCAATTCAAAGGTTGTCCAAAGCCGAAAAGAACTACTCTACTACTGAGCGCGAGGGATTGGCGATGGTATATGCACTCCAAAAATACTTCCACTATCTACTTGGTGGGAACTTCAAGATGTATACCGATCATTCTGCGTTGAAATACCTGGTGAACAAGCCTGTGTTGGGGGGCTGCATATGTAGATGGATGTTACTATTTCAAGAGTATGACTTTGAGGTCATCGTAAAGTTGGGACGCTTAAATGCAGGACCAAATCATCTATTATAAATTGAGAACGGAGAGGAACCAACAAATTTGGAGGAAGGGCTACCTAATGCACAATTCTATGTAGTGCGCATTATGGATGGCCAATTCGAAGATATAATCCATTTCTTAACCACAGGGACCATGTCGCAGGGATATTTAGTCCAGCAGAAGAAAGAATTGGATTTTTCTGTTATCGCGGGGCACCTCTACAAAATAGGAAATGACGAGATATTATGAAGATATGTACCTGAATTTGAATGAGGACAGATCCACGTAGAAGCACAAGGGGGCGCTGTAGGAGGACATTATGCAGGATGGGCGATAGCATAGAAGATTCTTCGCACCGGACTATGGTGGCCAACCCTACATCAATATTCAAAAACGTACTGTCACGCCTGTGACGTATGTCAACGGACGGGGAAACCATCGTGAAGGGATGAGATGCCACTCAATCCATAGATGATGCTGCAACCTTTTGAAAAATGGGTGATAGACTTTGTGGGGCCCATCAAACCTCAAGGGAAGACGGGTGCATGCTATATCATCACCGCGATAGAGTACTTGACTCGATGGGTGGAAGCACAACTGATTAAGAACTGCACGACCGCTACAGTTGCGAAATTTTTGTTTGACAACGTGTTGACACGGTTTGGATGCCCGAAAATTCTAATGAGTGACCACGAAATGCACTTCCTAAATGAAACTATCAGCGTACTCACTGAGGAATTCTAGGTGTATCATCAGTAAAGTACATCATACCATCCATAAGCGAATGGGACAATAGAAGCATTCAACAAGATTCTAGAGATTGCATTGACCAAAGTATGTAACGTGTAGTGAAAACATTGGGATTTGTGCATACCTACCATGCCATGGGCATACAAAACCACATGCAAGAAATTGATGGGTCAGACACCTTTCAGGTTAGTCTATGGTACGGAAGCCATCTTGCCAATGGAATACATTGTACCCAGTTTGCAAATAGCAGCGATGACAAGCATGGAAGACTGTAAAGCCTTGGAAGAGAGGCTCGTGCAACTGGAAGAACTTGAGGAAGAACGGTTTCTGGCGGGATTCCATCAACAAGTATAGAAACAGTGCGAGAAAGCTTGGCACGATTGCTGTGTGTGTGGACCCCTACAGCTGAGTGCATAGGGTGGAATTGGATTGTACTGGAACATAAGATTAATAAAAGATAAGTGTTTCTGAAATATTGTGCAACTGCTCGTAGATCTGTGTGATTATTCTTCTGTTATGGTTTTATGCATCTCTTTAAGGTTTATGTTTGCGCGCACTAGTTACAAATATTGAATGATTGATAAAAACTATTGAATTAAGTTATATCTATAATAAAAACATACTAAGGATATGGGATCTAGACAGTGCCTCTTCGCACTCAGTACTAGGGCTATGCGAAGGTCAGATAGTTGCACGAAATAGTTCAAGTGCGAAAGATTGGTTCACGACCCTTCCTAGCCTCATCAAGACATCCCTAGGGTGTGGAAACCTAGTTCCAACACCCTCCCATATTGCCTTGGGTGAGACCTCAGTCCGCACTCCACGGGCTGTTGCCGAAAGGGCCAGTAGTTTCAGGATTTGTTTGGCTAAAACATTTCTAAACCTGGATCAGGTCCCAATAAGCTAACACCCAACCCCCGCAAGGGGGAAATGGTGGTTCACAACATCCTTCATCTAGTGAAAGACCCTCTACTGTTTACACCATTGAAACGGTAGATCTACAAACTAGAGCCAAATCTTATGGAGCTCCTGTCACTCATGCAGAGGAACCCTCCTCAAGTCAAAACCCATCACTACCTAACGATCTTCATATTGAAAGGTCAGTTGCTGACGTTGTGATTTTCCCCCCTAAAGGGGCACTTCGATGCACAATGCACAATACATCTGCGTGTGCTACCCAAAACTATAACATTGTAGAAGACTTGGCACAAGCACTGTCGGCTATGTTGGTGCTCGAAGTATTACAAACATTTCCAGCACAAAGGAAAGCTCTGCTTTTAGCTATTGGTGGTATCGACCCTCAGGATTCCATGCTTGCAATTTTCAACATGGAAAAATGTAAACCTCCCCTTTCTCACCAGCGTGCATTTCAGGAGCAAATCTTTTCGAAAGGTAAAGGAATACATAGAACTATCATTGATGAAGGTGCTTCTACCTGCATAATGTTGGCTTCATGCTGCCTCACTTTGGGTTCTCCTACCCTATCCTTGCTGTCGAATTCCCTTAAAGCTTTCGACAGCCACACTTTTATCCCAAACAGTTACCTAGCTAGCTACCCCATCACCTTGTATGGGAAAATGTTAACGGTGGACATCAAAGTCGTAGATAGAAAGCTCAACTATAATCTCTTATTGGGTCGTAGTTGGACTTACGCCATGACTGCCATTGTGTCTACTGTCTTTCTCATCATCCTATTTCCATTGGATGGAATGGTAGTCACAGTTGACCAGCTGTCCTTTTGCATCCCTGATTATTCCCCATTACCAACCAGCTCTATACCCTTAGTGGGTGGAATACCTGACTCTTACGTCAGAATCGGTACCGGTCTACTGAAGGGCTCTTCCCTTGTGGGTTGTTTCCCTCTTCTGTTGCCAGCGGTTCCACAGACGGTCAATATGGTTTCATCCATTCCTCATGAACCAACCAATCCTTGGATCCTACAGGCCCCTTTAGACATTGACACTTACGAAGAACAAATGTTGATGTCACCAGTTGAATTGGCTTACCAAGCATTCAATCTGCATCTGAGTTTTCGGTTACTTTGGTCATGGCCAATGGTACCACTGCCTGTTATCAGGAAATATAGTGTTCATTCAGAGCTGCTAGTCCCACTAAGATGGGTAGCTATCTTAGAAACAAACAAACTAAAGTTACTTTCGTTTTCCTTTTTAGAAGTAGATGGGAGAGAAGCAGAGAGTACCAACCTCAGTCTTTCAGTTGGCTCCTTGCTTGTTTCTTCTCCCCTTTGACAGATCTTTGCCACTCCTTCCTTGCTTACCCCATTTCAAAGAGTACATGTAAAATCAAAGCAGCATAATACCTTCAAAGTACAGGGATCTACAATCATAAACAATATAGGACCAGATATATATTGACCACACAAATGCATATATCATCAAACATACAAGAATGTGGAGGAAAACTTAAATAGCTTTATTGATAGAAAGAGTATAAGAGAGGATTAGAACCCATTGATCTGATCCAGCATCATCCTCCCAGCATGAAAGCCCTTCTTCACCTCATGAAAAGCTTAGATCACCCAACACTATGATATTCCACCAAGAAACCAACAACACTTCCTTACAAAAATACAAGATTCTAGCCTCTAGATCTCTGGGATGAGGGATCCATATATAGATGTTTGCAGGGGGGTGAGTCAGCTTCTAGGATTTTGATTAGTGTCCACTCTCTGATAGTTCTTGGTTCCACTTGGAGATTCATGATCTCTTACTCATCCCTAGGCAGATTCAGAGAGGCAAGTGTGACAGGAGAAGTTTCTAGAAGATTCCATGATCATCCACCTTGCAACTGTCTCTGCCATTTGTCTACTCTCACCCATCACACCCTACAGAAGGGCTTTTCAGTATGCATTGCACTTTTTGCATGTGGCAGGTGAGATGCATCGCACCCTTAGCACTGAGCAATTTGTATGGTCCAGTTTTGACCAGTTCTGAGCAATTTTCCATGGAGAACTTCTGGAGATGATGTAATCAGCTGAACTTGTTCCTTTAGGGTGTGAAACAACACTTTTAGGGACTCATAAGCCCTTGGTTTATGGACATATATGATTGGGGTTGCAGTGCCCAAATATGTCTATAACAGTTGCCCCCTAAAGCATGAGGTCGTAAATCTTTTTTATGTTGGGTGAAATGCTTTATCATGAGGATCCGAGGTTTTTCGAACTGGATGGTGACCTGTAATAATATACAATACAATACATTATCTTCATAATATTTTCATGATCTAGCTGAGGTGGGAATTCCCATGCTCAACTTTATAAATTCATTTTCATGTACATAGGACAGACAATCATCTGTGTGGCAGATTGATGATTCTGATAGAGCCATCATACTTTGATTTGGATGATCATCTGTGCAGCAATGATGTACAATTGATGTCTTTATTTTCCTAAATATATCACAGCCCGGATGGATGAAACTAGATCTGGGGTCTTCAAACTCATTCAATCTTCGCCTAAAGTACAAGTCGATCCATGTGAGAAGATGTTCTAGAGTCGAACATGGAAAGACATTGCCTAATTACTGGCCAATGATGTAAGCTATTAATAGGTGCGAGAGGAATCACCGATAATGATGATGACCCTCAAGATACGACAATACAATTCACGTGGTGTGAAAATGGGACTTGGCGTCGAACCCCAAGCAAAATCTTTCAGTCGAAGACCATTGATGTAAACCTTTTGCCGGAAGTGAGAAACTTGCCATTGAGGCATGCAAGCTTCAAAGTATTGAAAGGGTTGTCCCTATATTGATTTCTTGGATAATGAGCTGACGTTGACAAGAAGTGACCCGTCGTAGGAGGGCATTAATGAATCCCACATCTACGACACGGAATGGAGCAAATGATTTTGTGGAGGTGAAAATGATCTGATGATACATGGTTCAGGGTGGCGGTCATGAAAGAATGAAGGGTGAAGGTATTGCAGCGGATGAAACACAAGCTGGGTTGGTGAATTCTCTCAGAAACTTCTCTTGAGCATATCGGCGACACTGAAATGGATTGGTAGTGTTAACCCCAAAAATGGATGATACGGTGGGCCAATGGTAGTATGACCGATGAACGAAACAACCCAACCTGACTCAATCACGGTGATGGAGTGAAAGTGTCATGTTCAAGAGCGACTTGCTACCAATAAAGTTTCTTCAAGTTTTCTTCCCAATTTTTCCCCAGTCATCGCTGACCAGTACCTCTTTATTTTTTTCATGCTTGAGGAGGATAACATATGCTTGTTCTATAATTTTCCCTTTAGGCAAACCCGTCGCTATGTTTTAATGAGCCTAGCGATAGTGAAAATCGTTCTTGTCTGCATGGACAAGTTTGTCGCTATTGGTTTTAATGAGTTTAACGACAAAGATAACTCGGTCCTTTTTTAATTTTAAAGAGTCTAAAAAGGGATGGAAAGGAAACTCCAGTAATCCTTTTTCGTCATATAATCCCTTAAGTCTGAAAAAGTATAAAATAATATGAAAGGGATGAATTTTCAATAGTTTTAACGAGCCGAACAAGACAAG
>APFE030856211.1:0-22393 GCA_000404065.3 Pinus taeda
GTTCCTATTTAAATCCAGATCAGTGGTATCAGAGCGGTCTGCTTTTTCTCTGTTTTTCTTTGCATGTCCCCAACGAGGTCGGGATATAAGGAGTTAGGGCTTGAACTGGTCAAACCTTTGCAATACTAGCCTCCCAAATCCCGACGGCCTCCCATGGCGGATGAGAAGAAAGACGAGGGGGCAGGAGATCCTATCAAAATCTTGCTCAAAGAAGCCCTCGAGCAGCAAAGGAACGTGATGCTGGATAACTTTGCGCAGATTCTTCAGTGGCTACCTAGAGGTGACGCATCGGCTTCTAGCAGCTACTTTGGAAACACCACGCCCTTTAAGGTAAAAGTTAATTTTGAAATCCCCATCTTCGAGGGTAAAATAGATGCAGATGCCATAGATAAATGGTTAAATCTGCTGGAGGGTTATTTTTCTGTTCATGAATTTTCAAGTCGGGAAAAGATTGTTTTCGCTCTTCTTAAAGCAGTCCCCCACGTCAAGGACTGGTGGGAAACCTACTGCGAGCAGAAGGATGAAAGTAACGGCTCACTATTTTCAGCCGCACCCACTCGGGATTCATTCCGGGATGCCATCAAGGAGTAGTACTACCCTGTCAAAAGCGATGAGGACAAATACATCAAATGGACCACGTTGCGGCAGGGACGGGACCAAGATGTGCATGAGTTCACAAACATTTTTCACACCCTTCACACACAGTTGGATATCAAAGATTTTGAGCTGCATCTGGTACTCAAATACCACGGCTGCCTACACAGATACATCCAGGAAGAGATGGAGTTCTTGAACATCTGCTCACTCGGCATAGCATACTGATACGCTGTCAAAATCGAGCAAAAGTTCAAACAGAAGAAGTGAGACTTTGGATCTGCAAATCTAAAGCCCAAAGGACAAAGCCAAGGCAGGGTGACCCAATACAACCCATCGAAGCCGTAAGAAAAGAACAACACCATGAAGCCAAAGAAGGACACAGCAAAGTGGTGTGAGTTCCACAAGAGTCCCACTCATAACACAAGTGAGTGTCAGACCAAGCAGTCACTGGTGGCCGAGTTGAAGGCTTCCGAATCAGATACATGTTCCGACCCTAAGCCAGAACCCGACAAGGGGAATGGCAAAGGGAAGCAGATCATTGATGCGAATCCCAGTGCCACTGTTGCCACTGCCAAGATCCAGAAGAATGAGCCCGAAGAGTCAGAGGAGGGGGAACATCTTTTCCACTCATAGATGTGGGTGAAGGGTTCGCCACTGTAATTCATTGTCGACAGTGGCAGCCAAAAGAACCTCATTTCAGCGGAGGTCGTGAAGCAGTTGGGCCTACCGACTACACCACACCCACAGCCATACAGTATCGAGTGGCTTCATGAAGGACGAGATCTCAAAGTTCGCCAGCAGTGCCGCCTTTCCTACAGCATCAAACCATTCCCAGACGAGGTATTGTGTGATGTGACACCTCTGGATGTTTGTGATGTACTATTAGGCCAGCCATACTTGTGGAGGCGACATGCTGTGTATGAGTCAAGGCCTCGCGCTGTCATTATTTCTTTGAATAATTCATTATACATGATACCAGAGATAGCCCCACCTATTGCCACATCTTTGATCACTGCTAAGAAAGGCAGCAAGCTCATATCACAGACCAGGAAATTCATCTGTATGGTTCACTCCCAAAGTAAGGGGAAGATCGTTGCTACATCCATGACTCCCGCAAAGGGTTCCTCCATGCAGCAGTAGCAGCAGAGGGATACAGTCATGACAGAACACAGAAACAACTTCTCTTCACCCACAGGGGTACCACACAAGTTTCAGGTGGGCAACAAAGTCTGGTTGCATCGACAGAAAGAACGCCTTACCAGAACCCATTAGAAGCTCAGAACACTCCGACATGGTCCTTACACCAGTACCAAGGCTACCTGCAACAATGCTTTGGAGCACAACATTCCTCCATTCTTTCACCTGCACCAAATGTTCAATGTGGACCATCGTCGACCATGCTTCCTACCATTACTGGACACATCAGACAGTGCAGAACAAGTTTAGAAGATGGAGGAACTCAACGCAATGGGGACCATTGCTTCCTAAGGGGGGAGGAATGATCCAGGTGGATGTTGGTGGCCACCCACCTATCCCATTTGGACCCCCGCAACTGTCTCTTTCAGCTTTTCAGTTTCCGTAATTGTAGCACAATTTACTATTTTTCGCAGTTTTTCGGGTCCTGAACTTCCGGAGCCATTTTGAGGCCCTAAACGACGTTTCTTGGGAAATTTGGGGGCAACATGGGTCCGTGGACTGATGTTTCCATTCCCAAAGTGGTAGTTCTCGGATAGATCTTTCTGACGAGCTATCGTACGCGTCAAACGGAGATCATATGCCAAAGTTACGACCCCGGGAAATTGATGTAACAATTTACCCAAAACGGGGCCCACAATTTGGCGTTTCATCTTCTAGGGGTAGGTTTTGGAATGTGAAGGGTTTTCCATTGTTTCTCAACAATAAATAGGCCTTCGAGCCTCATTGTAATACAGTTGGGAACAGTTCAGAGGCATGTAGCCACACATCTCTTCTCAGAGATAAGCTACCATCGCCCTAGCTGGTTTATTTCTATTTCCGGTTGTAAGCATATTTCAGTATTTTCCATTATTGAAATGAAGTATTATTTCCGCTGCATCTTTGTGTATATGGTTATCTCTATAATTTGTTGCGTTCCCGTTTAAATCCGGATCATCTATATTGGGTTGCGATGGTTCCACATTTGTCTAAGGAGGAACGATTAAATATCGAAGTAACATTGTGTTCTTTCTTCTGAGATCATCCCCAATGAAAACATGAATTAGTCCACGGTGAACTAGAACTAATTCTCTTACCTATCTAATGATATACTCGAGTTACATGAACAAAGACATGAGATGTATAATGATATACTCGAGTTACCTGAGATAGGATTTGGATTGGGCTTTGCAGGTCTGTAGACTTCAACAACTTTATTCTTGATCTATTCGCTAACTCAACGATGTGACTAATTAGCCTTATATTGATTTGAATCTTCTATGTTTAAAAATGAATCTACATTATTTGCATGAACAAAACAAAGACTGACAAATTGGTTTCCTTGGTAATACCATCCAAGGTATCGATCAATCTAAAGGGAGAAGAATGGCGGGTTCTCGAGTTTCAGAAGGACGTTTCTATGCCGTCGTTGCCCACGGAGATCAGCGTTCCGGATCTGCTCGGCACTTGGCCTTGGGGATTTTAGAACTTGTTTCTTTTTCTTGGTTTATGCCCAGTTCCTTTGCGGGGAAAACTCATGGCTCGATTCAAAGTCTGCAGGAGCAGGAGGTTGGTCACATTCTGGCCCAGCTCGGTTTGTTCACGGAGGATCGGGGCTCCATTCCACAAAACCTTGGGCGTGCCGATTCAAATCAACTATATCTAACCTGCGCGGGGGTTCCGACTTGGCTAGGCAGTAATGACTGTGCCATTTGGAAAGAGATGCGGATGATCTCTCCTCTGTCCACTTTCGATCTGCTAAGGGAGGTCCAAATCGCCGCGCTATGGCTTTCTTTAACAGGTATTGCTCAAATACGGGGTGGGCGATTGGGACTGGTTCCTATGCGAACAGAGGCTCCCCTATTCAACATCTCCGCAGAGAAGACACATATGCCCTGGACAACCTTTTTAGATCTAGAGTTGGATGACTCAGATATGACCAGAAATGAGACAACCCAGGTTGTCAGATCCAGTTTCCAAATCTTTGTAAAGACGCCAAAAGGAAGCACAATTGTGATCTAGATTTATGACAACGACAGGGTTTCAGATCTGAAGAATAAGATCGCCGATCAGACTGGCTACCCGGCTGAGGAACAACATCTGTTAAACGAGGGTAGCTCGATGCAGGAAGGCAACACCATGCAAGAATATAACATCAAGCCAGGCTCTACAATCATTCTCAATATGAGACTTCGAGGAGGAGCTGAAAACGCGGGAACAAGCTCGCAAAGTAAAGGGTCCTTCAAGGAAGCAGTAAAGGGCAAAGGGAAAAACCCCACAGCTGTCCCTGAACCTCCGGGGCAGTACATTGTAGATCAAATGCCGGAGAGCCCATCGATCTCCATCGAAATACCAGAGGTAAATGCTATATATTCAGATCTAGAAAAAAATGCAGTTATCTGTAGATTTAACGGCTTTTGGCCTAGAA
Organism: Pinus taeda; assembly: GCA_000404065.3. NCBI lineage: Eukaryota > Viridiplantae > Streptophyta > Pinopsida > Pinales > Pinaceae > Pinus > Pinus taeda. The sequence continues at coordinate 4,199 of APFE030856211.1, forward strand.
CCGATGCATTGTATCAATGGATCCACTCAGTTTGGACAAAAAATTGCCAAATCTACCTATATCCTAAGGGGTTTTTTATAGTAAATTTTGACATAGAAGAAGAAAAGGAAACAGTACTCAACCAAGGGCCATGGTTCTGGGGCAGTGCTGGACTTTTTATTACCCCTTGGTTTCCTGAATTTGATGCCAATACCATGGTGGTATCAAGGATGCCAGTATGGGTTAGGATGCATAATCTTCTTTTACATTTCTGGCATTCAAAGGCTCTAATAGCAATTGGAAATACTTTGGGGCGAATGTTAAAGATAGACGGAGAGAGATATATAAAAGGAATTTTCACCTTTGCCAGAATATGTGTCGATGTAGACCTCAGCTGAGGGCTACCTGAGAGCATTATCCTAAATTTCAATAATACACAGTGGAAACAATCTTTGGACTATGAGAATACAGCTTTCAGATGTCGGGGATGTCAACAAACAGGCCACCTGTATAATGCATGTCCAAGCCTCAACAAGAGCAAGCAACAACAAAGGAAGCTGAAAGGATGGCAGAACATAGATGTAGCATATAAGAAGACAACTACAGCAAAGAAAGAAGAACAAAATACAGCAAAGGATAAAGAACAGGGAAACAAGGATAAGGAGATGAACGAGGAAAAGGAAAAAGAGCTCTAGCTAGAAATAAATGGTAATAAACGAAGCCACAGTCCTGAGGGATCGGATTCAAATAAGGAGCAACCAATGAGTACAATGAAAAACTAGCTTGTCGTTATTGATTCCACTCCCAACATGGATGGTTGGCGAAAAGTGGAAAAGAAGAAGGGCAGGAAGACATAGGCCAGCTGGGTTTTTTTTGGGGCTGCTTTTCGCAATATAGGAGCAACTCCTTTATTTTTTCTTTTTTCTACTTTTTGGCAAGGCTGCATTCTGAGAGTTGTATGATCTATTTTCACACAACAAAATTGAATGCTTAATGCATATACTTTGTAACTTTTTATTTTAATAAAAAGTTCGATTTTTTCTTTGGAAAAAAAAAATGAACAAAACAAAGATGAAAAAGATAAAAATAATATGTCGAGTGATTTTTTTTTTCTCAGTTTACTCTGACAATTCATTAGCACATTCGTTTTCAAAGTGTCATTGTCTTACAATGCCACGAAACTTGGTTTTCATGATATTAAATTGTTTTCTGGAATAGGTTTTTGAGAGTCTAATAAGAATTTTATTAAGTTTTAAATAAATTTATTATTATTATTATTATTTTCTATGTTTTTATTTATAATTGAAGTCATGAATATTTTTAATGAAATCTAGGTAATGCTTTCTACTTTGTAGCAATGAAGTCATGAATATTTTCAATGAAATCTAGGCGATGCTTTCTACTCTGTAGCAATGGAGATGAATGTTTCAATTTTGTTAATAATTTTTTACGTGCTTTTTAATGATGTCCATTGATAAGTGGTGGTGTTTTCTCTTCATTAATTATTTTAATTATGATAATGTCATTGTTGAAGATATGACCTATTTCATATGGCTCAAACCATCTTATTCTAAGATTTTCTTTGAAACCTATAAATCTAGAGTCACAAAGGAGAGCCTAGTGTCTAGTTTGAAATTATTTGACTTTAATGAATATGTCATGTCATTGAATTCTTTATTATTGGATTATTTTTGTGTGAGATAGACCTTGTTGTTGATCTTATTCAAAGTAATGAGATTTTAAATTTTTTCCATGTTTCTGAAAAATAAAGTCTAGCTAAAATATTGTTTCATGTTTTTTTAATTTCAAATTCTAATAGCAACAATATATATTTGGCATATACTAGCGTAAGGAGTGTGAAACTAATTGTTGTTGTATTGTAGGCCCAAGTTGGTTTTACTAGTTTGTGCGCGTAGTCTCTTATATGAATTTGAATTGCCTTGGTGAGTATATTATTTGATTTCCTATTTGTATTCTCACCTTATCCATTTGTTTTTGTGTGACAGGAGGTAGGTTTCCTATGCTTAACATTGTGTTGACAAGTAACTCCTCAATTAGATTGGAAGTGAACTATGAGCCTTGGTTTAATGTTATTTTTCTTCAAACTCCAAACCTTGTGAATATGTTCCCATCTAAGAAATATACAACTTTTTCTTCTTTGGCATTTGGTAGTACCTTGACCTCCACCCATTTGCTAAGACAATCTGTACAAAGAAGGATGTAGTTATTTTGATTTGATGGAGGGTTTATTGGGTCAATGAAGTATAAACCCCAAATTTCAAATGGTTCAAAGGATTTTAAGGGTAGTAACAACATTTCGTCAGCTTGGGTGGGTCTACCCATCCTATAGAATTCATTACACCAAATGACATATTCTTTGGCATATTTATACGAAGTTGGCCAATAATAACCTTCATAAAACTTCAAGAGTTTATGTTTTAGTTGCAAAGTGCCCTTCATTGGGTTCATCATGGCATGCATGTGACACATTATAGATTTCATATTATTTGAGGCAATGATGGATGACCTGATGAGGTCCCATTTTGAATATATATCCCCAAATATAACTATATGAAGCACTCTTCCTATGATTCTACAATGTTATTTATGAAAGAAATGTTAAGGAAATTGTCTAGGGATAAGATAGTTTACAATGCTTGTGAATCATGGAGTCTACAAAGATATTGAAAACAAATTCTCATCAGGGAAGGTGACATTGATCTACAAACTTTTGTGGATATTCCACCAAATAGTTCATCACAAACAAATTTGAGAAAATGGCTGAAATCTATACTATGTTAGGTTAATTTTCCTTTAGACCTTATATTGTTTAATAGTTGATTTTCTACTTTAAATGAATTAAATAGTTGAAATGTGAGAAATAGATAATATAAATAAATACACATGCACACCCATATATAGAAAGAAGTTTTCCTTGGAAAACCCTTGTAGGAGAAAACCTAGCTAGAAGGTGAGGTCACTTTGCTCTCTTTTCTCTAGTATGGAAATAAGTAAATACAAAGGAATAGGTATTGTCTATGGAGTTACTTGAGACTTATGGCTTATAAGGCTATTACAAAACCTTAACCCCCTCTATTATTCTATCTAAATTCACACTCCAGGTTTATTTACTCAACTACAAAACAAAATACAATAACATAGAATGAAACCTCTACTCCTTCTAGTGGCTTGGTATTTAACATAACTTGATAGCAAGCTAGGAGCAATTTGACTCCCTTGCTCTTAACTAGAGTTATATTTTTGGATCTTATAGATTATTATTGAAAATGTATGTTTGGCATATGAATAAGTAACAGAGGAAGACATCACATCCTCTTGTATCATGGTGGTCAACTTGTAGGAGGCATAACTTTTGCATACGAACTTCATTTGACGTGATTAGCGCACCATTGGAAAGGTATCCAAGTGTAGAACAATGCCAAAGGTTCTTACACAAGCAAGAGTTTTTTTTTCCCCAAAAAAACTTGTTTAATGCCTCAAGAAGGATCTAGAAGGTTTGAAACCTTGATTCTCCAAACTGGGACTTACCATTAAAATGATCCTAAGAACTTATTCCTCCAATTTTTTCCACTTTGAAAGCATCGAGATAGATGAAAAATAATATAATGATCCAATCCATATCAATCATCCACTAGTGATACTTCTAGGTTGTTTTCAAAATGAGTTATGAAAGCTACGACAACATTCTCCTTGCTAAGCTTATCCAATATGGTTATATCAAACTCTGGCAGTAAAGGATGGGTCCACCCATCCTTTGGAATTCATCACACTAATTGATAGATTCTTTGGCATATTTATATAGAGTTGACCAATAATAACTTGCATGTAAAACTTTAAGAGTTGTCCTTTCACCTGCAAAGTGACCTTCATTGGATTCATTATGATATGCATGAAGAACACTACAAGTTTCATCTTATTTGAGGCAATGATGTAGCACATGATGAGGTCCCATTTTTAATAGTTATCTATAAATCCAACTAAATGGAGCACTGTTCATATGATCCCACAATGTTCTTTATGCAATAAATGTTGTGGAAAATTTGTAGAGATAAGATAATTTAGAATGTTTGTGAACCATAGAGTTTGCAAAGATATTGCAAACAAATGCTTGTTAGGGAAGGTATCACCGACTAATGCTTCTTCTAGGTTGTTTTCCAAATGATATAGGAAACATGCAACAACATTCTCCTTGCTAGGCTTATCAAATATGGAGGTCAAAATATTGCAACAAGTGTAACCATCTAATTATTTTACCACTAATGACAAGCTTGTTGGTGAGATATCTATTTGCAACATGGCCAATATGGACAAAAATGGTGTAACCTATTATATTATGTCTAAATTTATTAATGGGACACACCACAACAAGATGTTACTACTAAAAAAATGTATAATTTAATTATGTTCTAGCAAGGATTTTGTTGATGAAGTAAATAACATGTTTTTATGTATCCTCATGCTACCCTAGGATAACACCTAAGACATTCCGATGAAGCATATGAATGGATATGAAAAGGGATTTTCCACTTTGGTATTTTTAGCATGGGAGATGAGATTAACTTATGTTTGAAAGTGTTAAAGTTTGTCTAACATTCCATAGACAATAATAATTCAACATCCTTTTTAAGTTGGACATATAATGGGGCAACAACCTTACTAAAGTCAAGAATGAATATTATATAATAGACAACATGTCCAAGAGAACTTTGGATGTCATGTTGTTTGCAAGGGGCAGTAAGTCTTGAATGATTGAAGTTTTAACATTGTCTACTTTGATGCTTACAATTGAAAAGGTGTTTTTATACCTTCATTCATTAGTAAGAAGTTGTTTTCACTGAGAGACAGGTTCATATCCTTGCATCTATGCAGTACCTTTTCTAGGTTGGTTGATACATGTTCATATGTATTCTCATAGACTATAAAGTCATCCATATATACATCTCCATTGTCATGGATCAAATCTAAAAAGATGTCAAGAACAACCCTTTGACATGTGGTCAAGGAAATGCATAGTCCAAAAGCTAAAACTTTATAGGAAAAGGTACCCCATGGACACATGAATGTAGTTTTATCTTTGTCTTGCAAGGAATCTGTATTTGATTATATCCACTAAAACCATCTAGGAAGGAAAAATGTTTTTTCTCGGATAGGGTATCTAGTACTTAATCAATGAATGGTTAAGTGGATTTTCTTGGTTGCGTTATTAACTTTTTCAAATTTTTATGAGTTTGTTCATTAGAACTAGTCATGTCACCTACTTTGTATCTAATATAAGTGTAAATAGTTTCCAACTAAGGCCTTCCAAGAATTGAAGGATAACCTCCTAGTCTTGATTTTGTTTGCAAGACCATAAAGTATGTTCAATATTCTCAAGGTTTTATAGAGACAATAATATATTCTAACATCCCTTCTAGCATGACAATGGATCTATTAGTCATTTGAAGCATACTAAGGATTTGCCTTAAAATTCCTTGAAGTTATAGTTTTTATAAAGTGTCCTTTGTTATTACATTTTTCATTGTTCCCAAGTCATTCAAAGTGCTTGTTATCGATTTATTGGCAATGTGAACATTCACCATGGGTATTCCTAGATTAGAATATTTATAAACAATCACTTTTCCAAGCATAAAATCAACAAGTTGTCCTATGACATTGATGGTTTGTGGATATTTCCCTTTTCTTCTAGGTTTCTTTAAGCATAGTTCTCTAATAACTTTTTTATAAATTGGAACATCCTTAATATATTGGATTAGTATTATTTTGAACACATAAATGCTTATGCTATCCCAAAAGTTAGATTTTGGTTGGATCATGTCTTTAAATTGGTTTAACCTTTCTATAAATGGTGGTTTTTCCTCTACATGATGTGATTCTTGTTGAGGAGTGGAATTTTATGTGTGAATTTTGGGATTCTACAATTGTTCCTCATTGACAAGTTCATTAATAACTGGAAATAATGGTTTTGTCACCTATTTTCCTAAGCATAGTCAAACTTCACTGTAATCTAAAGATCTTATAGAGTAGAAATTATGCATGGCTATATCATTGCTACATATTTGTTTTTATCGCTTGGATGTGGTACAAGATGAACATGTAGTTTATGAGGTCTAGGATGTTGGGGTGTATCGGTCAGTTAAGGAGGTGACAACAATGTTTTTTACTAAGAAGTCAGTTGCTAGTTTTGGTGAGATTTACAATGTTACTATTGAACAGACCGTTGAATTTGTTGGGGATGTTTTTTTTTTTTTTTTAACAAGTTCGGCTGCTATTTATATTTCAAAAAAGTTTGGGAGACTAAGCTCCAGAGTTACATGAGTGGAGCTCGATGGTTGAGCTTGCAAATGTACTACATTTCAACATTCTGCTAATTTATTGAATTTTCTAACTTGAAAGAAACTAACACAAGAGTAGATTATGACAAACTGGAAAAGGAGTAGACAGACTTTACCAAACATCCTAATCTATATTTATGTGACTAATATGTCGCGCAGTAGATTCTTCTAGCTTGCTTTCTTGTTCAGCAATTTTGATGCTGGAACAACTGGCGCTTGGAGCATTGAGCTTCTCCATCATATATTTAAGGATATCTATAGATTCTTGAATATGAGCGCAAACGTTGGATAAGGTATTGAATTGTTCCTGCAGGGAAGAGACATGATGGAGAAAGAGATTTAAGTCTGCTTCATACTTTGCATTGATTATCCGAGTGGAAGTATCAATCTTTTCATCCAAAACTCGCTGATGCACTCTGATTTGTTCCAGTTCTTCTTGGAGATCCCAGCAGTGCAGGCAGTCCTCATTACAAGCCATCTGAGAAGCTTTGGCTCTATTTTGATGATGCGCTAGAAAATTACTGCGCCAAGAAGAAGCTATTGCAACCGTAGTAGGAGTGTCGCAGAGTAGGTGGAAAGGTGAGTGGTCAGGGAACTGGGAAAAGGCCATTGAGAGCTTCCAGAATAGGGAGAGTCAGCTGGAGGAGCAGGTGAACAGGCTGCTTGTGAATAGAGCTTGGGGATGGGGTGGAAAATGATTTGGCCAAGTATGAGAATACAAAATTGTTAGGGTATTAAATTGATTATTTTGAGAAGAATTTAACTATTGAGAGTGTTCATATGGCATTCCTTAAGTTATTAATGGTATTCATTACCATTATTGGTTGATGAAACAAACCTATTGCACATTTTGATATACTCCCTCATACAAAGCCTCCAAACCTAGTAGTTATTGACATTGATTGATGTCATTTATGTCTTTGTAAATAGTATAAAATTATATCATTCTTTGTAGGCATTCATGAATAACATATTTTTTGTGCACTTTGGGGAAAACAATTCCAAATCTTTTTTAATTCCCTCTTTCTTCGACGTGACTAGAAGTGTATATAATTGGATTGCTAATGAATCTAAAATATATGTCTTCATATCGTCCATCATGTTATCACAATATTATTTAATAGTTTTAAGGCACTCACAATTTCACTGTCAACACCAATTTGTAAAAAATAGTATAAAAGTGCTGACAAGTGGATTATCAACGCCAATTTGAAAGTGTGATCAAATGAGCATCGACCGAATAAATGACTCCTATTTTGGTGGATTTGGCCCAAGCTTTATGGAAAAGTTACTATTTCAAACATAATGACCGAAACTCAACAGTCAAAAGGAAAAGGTGTCAAAGCGTGTTTTGTTTTCACTTGACAAAACTCTATTTTTAAGACTTTTTTTCCTATAAAAGACAGTAACTTTGGGCATGGTTTTTGAACAAATGGGAATGAATTTTTAAAAACTGAAAGAGGTTTTTGTCTATAATGGACCCATTAATAAAAATCTTTCTCATATTTTTCACAACTATAATAGTTTTGGAGATTAGAATGAATATTCGAATCCTTGTTTTCAGGATTTTGCTAGACAAAATTCATGGACAACTATTGATGAGCTACCTCATCAATTCGACTTGGGCATCTAACCAATAGGTGGAAAAGCACTTTTAAACAGAATATCAACAATCAAGGATGAGGTGGAAGTTAGTTACATGTGGTAAATATTTTCAAGGCCAAATAATCAATCAATAGTTGAACTAATTGTAGATTCGAGACTTCAACAACTCTAGATTTTTTGTAATCATTATGATCAATGCTACTTTCAGATATATAAGAACAAGATCAACAGACTCAACACTTCGATAAGAATTAAAGTACAAGTGGAAACAAAATGTCCAGATACGAGAGTAGAGCATCTCACAATTTTTAGGCATCCAAATGGCAGTCAAAGGGGACAATTTTCAACAAGATATTAGACCTCAAATCAGGAGTTACTTAGTCACTTCCAAATTTGAATATATGGCAGTAGAAATCCTATTATTTGTATGGACCAAGTACATATTTCATTGGTGATCGTATCCAACATTTCAAGGCATAATATCAGTCAACATTCGAACTAAATTTAGATTCAAAGACTCCAACATCTCCAATGCTCGATACACTTGCAACATTTTCTCATTTATTTTTTATTTTGAAATCATTTGATATTTTTTATTTGAGAACAACAGTAGTAGTTTGTTTTTGCAAAGTCTATAAAGGCTATGATTTTGTAAGAAGGTAATGTTTGGTTTTTGTTGAAGAAACTATTGTGTTATTTATATTTTGGGATGTTTTTAATAAAGAGATCCGTAAACTACAACAAAGATTCATGTGTTAAGTATTATGATATGTTTTCTCCAATTTAATCTACTTCCTCTTTCATGATGTGTCATCTTCGAATGATTAAAAGACAGATAATAAACATAATTCATTCATTGTGATGCCCTATTTATATATTTAATTGTTTGCACACTTCTTTATAAAGTTGATGTTATAATTCATTTGTTTCATGCTCCTTCTCAGTGGACTATTTTTCGTATATTCTATCTTTCATCACAACAAATAAATGGTTCATATTTTCTTAGCTACCTTTCCTTTGTTGGATTTTTTAATGTGATCTTACATCAATCCAAATTAGACTCCATCGCCCAATGGTGTGGCTTTTTCTCTAGATTCCAACCAACATCAACAAATTTTCACATTAATTTGGCCATAGTTTAACATACCTAATACCATTGTGACCTAGGGTGGTCGCGTTTGAGGATAGACCCCCCTCTAGATTGAAGGGCCAACTTCAATACCAAAACGGTTAAAGGTTACCTTAAAGTTTTTCCCACAGCCATGGTTTTCTCCGAGTGATACATTTTGGCATCGTTGCTGGGGAGGCAAAAGCTTCAAGCAAATATCCCAGAAGAATGTCAATGATCATATTTGACTTTTGATGGTGAACGAAGGTCAAACACAAAGTGGTTGTGCACCATTCATTTAGCGACTCCATTTTCAAACAATCCAGAATTCATGGCAACTTCACTATCCGAAGAATTTTAAGCTTGAAGAATGTATTGATGACTCCACTGGATTCAATGAACGACTCAGATGCTGCAACTATTATTTCAAGGTATGCATGCTTGGATTTTTCATACCTTCCTGGTTTTCCTAATCTTCTACCAACATATGAATATTTTTTAAGGAATGGTCCTAAATTTAATGGAGATGATCTAAGACTGGCCTTGAAACATATCAAAAAATACTATGACTTTACTGATCTCCTTAAAATCAAGAAGTAATATGTATTCCTTAGACTATTTTATGATTCGTTCCAAGGAAAATGTAGAAGTTGGGTCAAATTTTACTTGTTAAGTCCATAAGGTCTCTAAAAAGTTTATGGATTATCTTCTTGGAAACATTGATGGAGAAACTAGAGTCAGTGGTAGGTTGTCCTTCCATTCAAGTTTTTAGAGAATGGAATGATATGTGTATAGATGATGAGGTGGATAATAATTTTTCTTCATTTTTGTCTTCTAATCTAAATTCATGCAAATGTAGCTCAAAAGCTAAGATTCAATTTTTGGATGAATTTTCCATGGACATTGATAAGGAGCTTGAGGCTTTTAAACATCAGGAAATACCCCAAACTTTTCCATTTCAAAGTCTTTCTTTTGAATTTTCATTTCAGCAAAGCCAAAAAGACATAGTGTTGCCTTTTAATATTGAGAATGGGAATGAGTTTGAAAACTCACATTTGGAACAATGGTTTGACATAGAAAGCACATGTGAACTCTCAAACCATAACAGTGAGACTGTAGAGTGCCTTGAAGATCAACAAACAAATTATGACATTCATGTCTTTTATGATCCCATGGCTGCCTATATGGAGGGCTTTTTAAGCTTGTGTGTTCAGCCATGTTTTCAATGTGGAGACAAGATCCATCACGAGCGGCCATTTCCCTTACATCTTTTAGTTTTCATTTTGTTGAAGCATAATCAAGGAGCTACATTATTTGAGAAGCTACTTAACTGGTTTCATTGGAATTTTACTGTCATTTGATTCAAAAAAAAAATCCATCAGCTTAAGATAGGTTGGTGTGTCAATAAGCTCAGCACTCTGAGCATCTTTTGTAGCAGCATGTACATTTCTAGTTTCAGTTTACAGTTGCATTTTGATTGCAGTTGCAAGTTGTAGTTTTTGAGTTGGGATCAACCCAATGGATAAGGCCTCTGGTCTATAGGGGTTCTTCCTGCCATATATGATTGAAAACATCCCCATGAAGATAGTTTTTATCATAATCTTAGTTAATATTTTTAAGGCACTGACAGTTTCAGTTTCAACGCAAATTTGTAAAAAAATAAAATAAAAGCACTGACAACTGGATTATCAACACCAATTTGAAAGTGTGATCAAGCGAGCGTTGGTCAAATAAATGACTCCAATTTTGGTGGATTTGGCCTAAGATTCATGGAAAAGTTACTATTTCAAACATAATGACCCAAACTCAACAATCAAAAGGAAAAGGTACCAAAGCATGTTTTGTTTTCACTTGAAAAAACTATGTTTTTTAGACGTTTTTTTCCTGTAAAAGACAATAACTTCGGGCACGGTTTTTGAACAAATGGGAACGAAATTTTGAAAACAAAAAGAGGTTTTTGTTAGGAATGGACCCATTAACAAAGAATCTCTCAGATTTTGCACAGCTGTTACGGTTTTGGAGATTCCAATGGAAGTATTAGTAGTAAAGGGAAGAGAATTTGTTATTGAAGTTATGTATTGAAGAAGGGAATACTTTTGATGCTTGCCATATAGGAAGGAAGGATCGCTACCGCTTTCCCCATGATAAGGTGGTGATTGATCGCTACCGCTTGAAACTTATTTTTCAGGATTTCGCCAGAAAAAGTTCATGGACAATTATTGATGAAGCACCTCATCAATTCAACTTGGGAATCTAATCAACAGGTGGAAAAACACTTGTAAATAGAAGATCAAAAGTCAAGGATGAGGTGGAAGTTAGTTACATGTGGTGGATATTTTCAAGGCCAAAGAATCAATCAATAGTTGAACTAATTGTAGATTCGAGACTTAAACAACTCTAGATATTTTGTAATCATTGCAACCAATGCTACTTATATATTATTATAATAATATAGCATAACATATATATATAATGATACTATAATGATTATAAGTACAAGATCAACATACTCATGAGTTCGATAAGAATTAAAGTAAAAGTGGCAACAAAATGTCCAAATTTGGGGGGCAGAGCATCTCACAATTTTTAGGCATCCAAATGGCAGTCAAAGGGGGAACATTTCAACAAGATATTAGACCTCAAATCAGCATCAAATCAAGAGTTACTTAGTCAATTCCAGATTCAAGTATGTGGCAATAGAAATCCTATTATTTTTATGGCTCAGTTCCAGATTTCATTGGCGATCATATCCAACATTTCAAAGCATAATATCAGTCAACGTTTGAACTAAATTTAGATTCAAAGACTCCAACATCTCCAATGGCTCGATACACTTGCAACAATTTCTCATTTATTTTTTATTTTGAAATCATTTGAGATTTTTTATTACTAGAATAATAGTAGTAGTTTGATTTTACAAAGTTTATAAAGACTGTGATTTTGTAAGAAGGTGAGGTTCGGTTTTTGTTGAAGAAACTATTGTGCTCTATATATTTTGGGATATTTTTAATAAAGAGAACTAGAAACTACAACAAAGATTCATGTGTTAAGTATTTTAAATATGTTTTCTCCAATTTAATGTGCTTCCTCTTGCCATGATGTGTCATCTTTTAATGATTAAAAGATAGATAATAAACATAGTTCATTCATTGTGATGTTATGTTTAGAGATTTAATTGTTTGCACTCGTCTTTCTAAAGTTGGTGTTGGAATTCATCTGTTTGATGTTCCTTCTCATTGGATTATTTTTCTTATATTCTGCCTTTCATCACAAAAATCGATGGTTCATATTTGCTTAGATACCTTACCTTTGCTAGATGTTTTAGTGTGATCTTACATCAATCCAAATTAGACTCCATCGCCAAATGGTGTGGCTTTTTCTCCATATTCCAACCAACATCAACAATTTTCCACATTAATCTGGTCATAGACTAACAAACTCGCTACCGTTGTGACCTAGGGCATTCGAGTTTGGGGAGATATCCCCCTCCATATTGAAGGGCCAGCTTCAATCCCAAAGTGGTTAGAGGTTACCATAGAGTTTTTCCCACATCCAAGATTTTCTTTGAGTGATAACACATCACATTTCTAATTTATACTTTTGTTAATCCAGTTATGTTCTTAGAGGCTTGTGTAATAGTTCCTCTAATCCCTTTACCCTCTTTTAACTGCTTTTGAGTAGTTTTTGCAAACAATTCTTATCTCATCAGTGTTGCATTTGGAAATATATCTAGATGCAATTGAATTAAAATCTTTCATACAATCATCCCTTGCTAATCTTAAGAGAATTATATTAAGGGAGTCTTTGTCAATTGTGCAATTAGTGGATCTCTTATAATCAAAGTGAAATATCTCAATGTTTTCCTCTAATGATTCACCCTCTCATTGATTCATTTAGAATATTTCATCTATTGAGTCTCTAGATTTGCAACATTTGCTATATTTACGTGCAAATGAGTTCTTCATTGTTTCCCATATCCAAATACTATGTCTATCTAGAACCACAAACTATTTGGTTGTTGCTTCCTTCAAAGTAGAGGGGAATGGTATTATATTTTGAGCTTCATTCTTGTAAGCATAACTCTTATATAGGACTTCAAGTTCAAAGAAGAGATTGTCTAGTTGATTAATTATTTCCATGAAAATGAGGAAGAGTTGTTGGATTTATATTTTTCATACTTACTACTCTCCTCTATTATAGGATATAAAACTCATACATATCTTACTCTTCTTCATTTCTTCATTCCACCCTTATCTTTTCACTTTCATTAGCCATATTGAATAGGGAAGAAGATGAAAATGAAGAAGCTTCCCAATCCCAAAATTACTTAACACTTTATTCATAGATTTGTTTTGGACTTTCTTCATTCATTATTAAATTAGGACTCCATTCCTTTTCTTGCCTCCCACTCCTTGTTGAACCTACATTTTGATTATAAATATTGGTAAAAATCTTCCTATTTATCCCTATTGTAATTCATGCATTGTTCTAAAAAAAAACTACTAAATACAAAGAAGAAGACCACTTTGTAAAATGAATCGATTAGGAACTTTGGCTCCTTCTTCATATTGTAGTGGAGTCCCCATTTAATGGTGATATCTTCCTTGAGGATTTTAATATTTATTGGCAACAATACCAAAAGTTACAAGCTTAAGTATTGTAACAATAAAGGTTGATAAATCTTTGTTAATCACACTTAAATTGTCAACTAGGGAAATCATAGACTTGTGAAGCACAATGCAAAGTTTATGCAATCATCGAGGGTAAAAATGAGCTACTGAATGAAATTTTTATTCTTGTCATGTTAGGAAATAAAACTATATGATTAAATATTCGGCCAACTACAATAGAGAACCAAAACTTTGTATCATGAGTTTTTTTGGACATGGGATGTCTTACGCCTTACTAGCTAATGCTACATAAATCCTTAAATGTCATTGTTAAAAGTAAAGTAAAATAAAAATGCTCAATGCTATAGAAAGGAAATGAAAAATAAAAGGTAAATTCAATGTTGTAAGGTAAACATATTCTATGGTTCATTGAATCACACAATACGTGCTCTACCAATCATGGGTTTATGACATGATGATGAAGGAATAAATCACATTAACAAAGTCAACAAAAATCTTATAACTATAGAAGAATATCAACATTTTGACTATAAACTACATATGCAATGCACAACAAATCTAAAGGTGCATTTACCAACATCCTCTCCAAGTGGACCTTGCTTGAGGAGGATTGGTAAATCTATTATTTATAGCTTGGATTAACTCATAAGAATGTGTTGTGTTGTACAACAACCCCCCATTTCTAAAAACTTTTACATAATTTTTTTAATAAGAAATGGGTCCCTTTTCAAATAAACTTAGTGAGAATTGTGATTTGATAAATAAAACTGGTATTAACCTCATTATAAGAAAAACCTTTATCAAAAGGCCCGATGTAAGTAATTCATTTTGTAAAGCCTTTTGAATAAAGTATAAAGTGTTCCTTTAAAAAACATCATAAATAATTCTACATTGCGATAAAGCGATCGGAGATTACGTATCGCAATGATAAAGGGATACACATGAAAAGTCCTCATCAAATCCTCTGATCTAATAAAGGTATTCCCAATCAGCAATCAGAGGTGTCATATGAAAAAGAGCTAAAACACAAGCCGAACCCCCAATTGCGATCAATAAATAAGGTGCACATCTCAAGAAGAAAACATTTGCGGAAATGGTTTGCACGCATAAGTCTTTTAAAGTTAATGAATCAAACCAATTTAATGAAAACATACCCCGCCCTATTATAATATCACTTTATCGCAATCGGAGATATTCGTTGCAATTAATGAAGCCTTACCCTTTTGAAACTCCCGATTGCAATTTGCGATTTATCGCCGATCGCCAAGCGGGGAAATCCAAAGACATGCTTGAGATAATCATTCAATATATGATTGATGAGACGGGTATTTATGGTATTTATTCATCACGATTGGTGGCTTGAATGGCTATTAATTTCATAGTTAAGAGTAAATCCTTCAAAGATTTCACTCGTGGTGGTTCTTAATTGTGTCTGACTTATCATATGTCAATTGCCTTACTTCTGTTCATTTTCATATTAGCTTTCAACAGCAATATCCATGTGTTACAGTTTGTAATTGTCTGTGCAGAGTTTCTTTGAACTCATGAATTCAGAGAAGATGGGGAAAAAATATAAGAAGGCTAAGGCAACTCCTATAGCGGAAATGCAAGCTGGGAAAGTATCCACAATTTGATAGAAGTAGAGGAGCCCGAAGAATTGGAAGAGGAAGCCACAGCCGATTCCACCAGCAAATCAGAAGGAACTCTCAAAGAACTGGCCTTTTCATACCTTCACAAGATAGTAGCATGGGCCAAAATTTTGCCATACACTGATGTGGTTAGATGGGTCATCAAGAAAATCCCAACTTCAGACAGAACATTTTCCACGACTGATGGAAGAATATTCGGGTCATTTAAACCTGAAGATCTCAGGCAAATGTACCATCTAACTTCGCCTGAGAAGCGTTATAACAAGGCATTCCTGGAAGCATTTGCAAAATAAAATGACTTGGAATCGGACCCGATCAGACACTGGAGGCATTTCCCGGAGAAACATAAGCATGAGTCATCAGGTAAGTATTATGTTGATTCATTAGCCTCTCCTTATTGCTATGCTAGAGCTATGATGTGTAGGCTATGGGGACAACATGATTCTGCAAGATTTACTATAGATATGGTCCCGTTAATGGAAGCTACGATTCATGGTTATGTTATGGATTGGGCAAATGTTCTATCTAATAGAATAGCCACTGAGATACTAGAATATAGAAGGAAAGTGTATACAACTTCCCGGACCATTCCTCCTTTTTACTACAGTGCATATATTCTTGACATCATTTTTTTTAATTTTGAATACCTCGTACTTGGATGGAAGTGGACTTCCCAAGCTCCTAATCCTATTCATATCTATCACAAACAATTGTGGAATGCCTACTATAAGAATCACTTGTACAGAATTTGCAATGGTTTTTTCCTACCTGTATACTATTCTATCTTCAATAAGCCTGCCCCTAGGATATCTCAGGAAGCAGCAATTGACCTAACAGTAGTGGGTAGCCGGTTCGGAGAGGAGAAATTCACTTATGTAAGACTTTTTGGCAGTCTTACCAAACCCCATGTTCTTCCTCTATATGTTCCTGATAAATTGTTAGCCCGAGAGTTAGCATATCAGATAACAGTTGAAGGAACGTCAAAAACCCTGAGGGATTCCAAGAAACATATGTGGCCTGCATTCTTCCTACAGTGTGGCATTTTTACCTTACATGGTTATAAACATGCAAAGAAAGAGGCAGAGAAGATTCAAATGCTAAATCTTGCCACCATTCCGAATAGGCAATATGACCCAAGGAAGGTTGCCTATAATGTTACTTCTCAAGCTAAAATTACCAGATTTGATCATGAAGTGTAGAGCCTCTATTCTACACCTACTTATCTACCATTTTCCTTATCTTTCCTTATCTTTTGCCTCATTTTCACCATAAAACCACCCAGATCATTACATTAGGTGTTATTAAGCATGATTAAGTAAGTTTTGCTAATGGATGACTATTTGTTTAGATTTTGACTTACTTGCACGAATCCTGCAACTATCTGATGATCCCGCAGCTACCTGATGATCCTGCAGCTATCTGAAGATCCTGCAGCCTTTTTTTTAAACGCAATGTTCCACGTGTCGGTTTTCCAGATGAGCCACATGGGCACTTAGGTGTCAACGTGCTCGAGGTTCCTGTCCTATTTTTCCAGCCATCCACGTCATCTTTATCCACAGTCAAAGTTGGGCAAGTCACGGTCAACTCAAGGCAGTTTAACGGTGATTGTGAGCTGCTTGGTCACGTCATCTTAAACGGTCATTTGTCCACGTTCTACAGATGGCAGGGGACATGATCCAACATGGGATTCATTACCCATGACGACAGAACCACTAACTTCGTCCACGCAGCCGCATGAAGTGCCAAGGAAACCTGAAAACGCATAACAGTCATTTACTTTTCAGTTATTTAGTTGCACGGATAAGCTATCTTAGAAACTTCTATAAATAGCTGCGTTTGTGTACGCTTATTAAGCTTTTTATGAGTTGTATTTTGATGAACCTGTGTTATATTTTCAAGCATTTCAAACTCTGTTTTTAAGTGCTATTCTAGCACTCTGTTTTATGTATTTTCTGCAATGAAGAAGTAGACATAGCATTGTCTTGAAGTTTCCAGATCTCTGAGTTTTCTTTGTGGTTGAATGGACAGAGGGCCCCTGCTCATTTGTGCCACTGTAAAGTATTTTATGTGCAGTAGCATTTCCTTTACTTGTTCATTTCCTTAAGCATGTATAGTTTCCTTTATTTGTTTTCCCTTCTTTTAAACTGATCAGTGTTATTTTCTTGCAGATTTCTTTAGCCCGGGATTTGTGTGTGTATTTGCTTTAATGTCTAATGGTAGTTGCAGTTGTCTTATTCATTATGCTGCCCTCTTTACTCTGTTTTTTCTAGATTAGCTTTAGCATAGTTTTACAAGTTGGATGCTAACTAGTTTATGCTCTCTTTATCATGAATAGCTTATCTTTCAAGAGAACAGAATATTGATTAATTGCAGCTTGTATTTGAGTAGATTTGGCTTGTGATACTGACACTTTTCCCACTTGTTACACACAATCACATATGTAGGAGCAGTATGTTGGAAAAGGTTTAAGTAGTGTTACAATTTGTCAATTAAAGTAGATTAGAGTTTTTTATCAATTCTTGGAATTGTCTTAAGCTACCTTCTAATCGTGCTTTATGCAAATACGCAGTAGAAGCAGAGAGTTAGAAGGAGATTATCATTAACATCAATCCTTGAAGTGATTTTCTTATTTCTTTTATTTGCAGCAGTATGGATAGAGACTAATGCCATTGGATTGTGGTCATTTACTTTCAAGTCATTTTGATTTATTCATTCTTTTCAAGTTCTTTTCTCTTACAAATTCAGCAAGCAATTAGAAATCACCATCACACACACTTTCACTCATCTAGAGATCACCTTCACACACTTGCACTCATTTGTCTATAATCATCATTCCATTTTAGGAAGATAATTTAATCATAAACAACCCC
>APFE030856211.1:39119-74195 GCA_000404065.3 Pinus taeda
CAGCTATCTGATGATCCTGCAGCTATCTGAACATCCTGCAGCCTTTTTGTTAAACGCAATGTTCCACGTGTCGGTTTGCCAGATGAGCCACATGGACACTTAGGTGTCAATGTGCTCGAGGTTCTTGTCCTATTTTTCCGGCCATCCACATCATCTTTGTCCACGGTCAAAGCTGGGCAAGTCACGGTCAACTCAAGGCAGTTTAGCGGTGATTTTGAGCTGCTTGGTCACGTCATCCTAAACGGTGATTTGTCCACGTTCTACAGATGGCAGGGGACATGATCCAACATGGGATTCATTACCCATGACGACAGAACCACTAACTCGTCCACGCAGCCGCATGAAGTGTCAAAGAACCATGAATACGCATAACAGTCATTTACTTTTCAGTTAATTAGTTGCACGGATAGGCTATCTTAGAAACTTCTATAAATAGCTGCATCTGTGTACGCTCATTAAGCTTTTTATCGGTTGTATTTTGATGAACCTGTGTTACATTTTCAAGCATTCTAAACTCTGTTTTTAAGTGCTATTCTAGCACTCTGTTTTATACATTTTCTACAATGAAGAAATAGACATAGCATTGTTTTGAAGTTTCCAGATCTCTGAGTTTTCCTTGTGGCTGAATGGACAGAGGGCCCCTGCTCATTTCTGCCACTGTAAAGTATTTTATGTGCAGTATCATTTTCTTTACTTGTTTATTTCCTTAAGCATGTATAGTTCCTTTTATTTGTTTTCCTTTCTTTCAAGCTGATCAGTGTTATTTCCTTGCAGATTTCTTTAGCCCGGGATTTGTGTGTGTATTTGCTTTAATGTCTAATGGTAGTTGCAGTTGTCTTATTCATTATGCTGCCCTCTTTACTCTGTTTTTTCTAGATTATCTTTAGCATAGTTTTACAAGTTGGATGCTAACTAGTTTATGCTCTCTTTATCATGAATAGCTTATCTTTCAAGAGAACAGAATATTGATTAAGTGCAGCTTGTATTTGAGTAGATTTGGCTTGTGATACTGACACTTTTTCCACTTGTTACACAAAATCAAATATGTAGGAGCAGTATGTTGGAAAAGGTTTAAGTAGTGTTACAATTTGTCAATTAAAGTAGATTAGAGTTTTTATCAATTCTTGGAATTGTCTTAAGCTACCTTCTAATCGTGTTTTATGCAAATACGCAGTAGAAACAGAGAGTTAGAAGGAGATTATCATTAACATCAATCCTTGAAGTGATTTTCTTATTTCTTTTATTTGCAGCAGTATGGATAGAGACTAATGCCATTGGATTGTGGTCATTTACTTTCAAGTCATTTTGATTTATTCATCCTTTTCAAGTTCTTTTCTCTTACAAATTCAGCAAGCAATTAGAAATCACCATCACACACACTTTCACTCATATAGAAATCACTTTCACACACTTGCACTCATTTGTCTATAATCATCATTCCATTTTAGGAAGATAAGTTAATCATAAACAACCCCCCTAAACAACAAAAGCTCTAAGAAAAGTTACTTAAGTACATATAGTACACCCTCACTTCATCAGCTTACGAGCCTCGGGTTGACAATTAATATTAGCAATTTAGATAACAATAAATTGACTAAACATGAAGTAGATGACTTTGATGATTTGTTTGCTTCAGCCGAAATATTTTATCGGGTTAAAGGATTGGCTAGTATCAAATACGGAGAAGAGGGACTAGAAAAATTCAATAGGCTCAGAGCCCAAAGGTTGCAAACTCTATCTTTGGATCTATTAGCTACAACCCCAATAGTTCAACCACAGAGTCAAAGTAAATAGCAAGCTGCTAATAATACTCTTGTAGTGGAGAAGGTTCCCGAAAAGGAAAAGTTGCCAGAGTAGGAGTAGAGACAAGAAACAAGTAGTGAACCCCTTGATTCAAGCATTTATGTTGATCATAAACTAATCAAGGTATGGCAACAATTTGATTCCATCATTAGTAATACTGAGAGCATTCAAGGATTCAGCACACTTGAGGTGACCACTACTCAGAAGTCAGTAATCAACACAGTTCCGACTGAAGGAACAAGCGGCCCACCCATGATTCATAAGGACTTAGAAATAATCCCTGAAAATCCCTCCAATGAGATTCTTTTACACATAGAAGAGATACCACCATTAGATGTCTTCTACAACCCTAACCATAGGGTTGTAATCAAGAGACAAAGGAAAAAGGGGAAAATTGATCACTCTCTTCTTTTGACTTCACAAATGGAGATGATGAATGTGGTATGGAGAGAGGAAGTTAATCCTTCTGATGATCTCACCAAACTTTCTCAGTATGCTGGAGCATACATAGCGGTCACAATGGATAAAGCATCGGAGGTCAGTAATTTACTAAAAGAAAAAGACCAAGCAATCAATTTGCTAGAAGCACAGGCACAGGAGAGACAACAGAAGATAGAACAGCTGGAACAACAATTAGCAGTCCAGAAGCAGCTAAATGACTAATTGAATGATCAATTGCTCAAAGAAAAGCAAAGGATTGATGAGCAAGCAATTCATAAACAACATGAGTTATCCCAATCATTGAGCGAGTTGCATTTATTAAATGAATAGCTGAGTAAAACGAAGGAAGAACAAATTGCTCAACTGACAATTCAGATAGAAAGATTCAAGGAATATCCCCAAGTGGGAGAATTCAGATCAGAGGCTCTACAAATTACCAAGGCATTGTCTAGTTAGTTGAGCCTATTATGTCATAATATCTCACTGGTTCTTCCTCTGTGTGAAATTTCATCGTCCATGGTTGACAAATCAGTAGATGTGAGACTGGACTTGGAAAAAGCAGATGAAAGATTAACAAATTTTCTCTCTTGGCAAGCAACTAAATAGGGAAAAGCTGCTAATCTACCACAAATCTAGGAATCGCATAAAGAAATTCTATTCACTGAATGGAAATCTTAGCTAATGAAGGCTGAAAGAGCAACATCAAGATGCAGATCGGCAACCAGCAATGTGGTTGAATTAATTAATAACAGTCTTTATTTATTAAATTTAATAACAGAGTGTTCTCCAGGAAAACTTCCACCAGTAAAAACATTAGAACAAACGTGGAAACAGGAGCTGGAGCAGAGGGAAAGATTGATCGCAGGTATTCAAAGTTTAACATGGGAAACCTTTTGGTTTTTCCTTGTCAAACCATATAGTCAGCGGACAGCAATGAAATGCCTCATCGATGCAATTGGCCATATGATTCCCGAACTTAATGATGCCACATACACCACTCAGTTACACTCACGCATGAGTCATCCACCAGAACTTCAGCCAATGCTCACCATTTGTCAGTTCCAATCACAAGATGATCAGCTAATACAGTGAACCATTTTTGACCGACCGTAACATGACTATTTCAAGAAGATTTTCACATTTTTTTGATTTGGTTATACCAGTGCATAGCATATTTATTTCATAGTTTGTTAGTTTAAGTAGTATTTATAGACCCTTTCATGCTTTTAGAAAGGGTCCTCAAATTTTTGTATTAAGACTTGGATCGAAAGTTGCACTATTGTGCTTCCGATATATTTATTTTTATTAAAACTGGACATGAATTCTGAGTTTTGATAAAGAATGCTTTTATGTGATATGCACTATTACTTCTTGTGAAAGTATTTCCAAGTTAAAAAGTAGGATCTGAATGCGATTCATATCGGAGGAGACTCAAATGCATACGGTACTACTATCTGTGTTTTTGCTTCATGCTTTTATGTGAATCAACATTTATTTATTTTGCTATTATTGATATATGTATATGTTCTTACAACAATTCTTTGACTTATCACTATTGAATGTTTAAGAGTTGTTATCTTTCATATATATGTGTGTAGTAATATATAACGATTAGTGCGATAACGTTTTAATTATTACTTTGTTCAACTACTTGAAAAAAGTAATTATCATTTGAATGAATTATTTTATTTATGAGTAAGTCATCTATATGTTTACTTGTCAATAAAAACCATAAAAAATTTCACTAGGAGAAATACTTCTCGGGATAGATTAGTTACTTTTATATTGTTGCATTTTAGAATAGATCATTCATCATTCCCATTAGATATTAAAAATTGATCACTTATCCATCCCACTTATAAATCATTGGGAAACTGTTCCCATTATATCTAGTCGGAGCCACCACACCAAATGGAAAAGGAGCTGCTTTAAGGTCCAGACAGGGAGGTTTTACCTGATGTTGATGCAGTGATTTTTGAGGCATCAACAGAATGATATTTTTTTATTTCATAAAAAATAATTCAAAATTATGCACACTAGTTTATAGCTCTTTCAACTCTAGTTGTAAGGAAACTCAAACTGATGTTTGTCTAAGTTAATAGAGTTTAAGATGAGATATTTTTACTAAGATATTCTTGAACCCCTATTATGGAAAATATAAGCTATGAACTAATAGTATTAGCCCCTAAAATTTCCATCTTTTTTATTAGTTGAGGAAGTTAATTAAGGAATATGATCCTAGTTTGCATGATCTTCATTTGGCACATGAACAAATATCTACATGTGTAATGTCCTCATTTGGGTATATGTCAATTTTTACATAAGACTTCTCTTTAGGCAATTTCACAAGTAGTTTGTATGTAAAAACAATTAGGACACTTTCACAAACATATGACATGCACTATTCAACAAAGATAAATCCTTTCATCGTTGATACATTTAGACAAATAATTTGCATGCAAATAAACTATCAAACCCTTGCTAAGTAGTAAATGCCATAAAACCCACACATATATAGCAATAGCTCAACTCCTTTTATTTATTAACTTGAATAACCCTTATCATTTGCAAAAACTTAGATGTTGAGAACCTATGAGTGTAATGGCATAATGGTTGAAGTGATGGATGATAATACAACTGCAACTACCTCTTCAGACTCTGTGGATAGATAATAATTTAGCCTACAATAGTAGTGACCATGGTCTCTAATTAATTCTTCTCATCTCCTCTCAATGGTAGACTCGACCTCCAATACTAGAAAACACTCAATTTACTTCAAACAATAGAACTTAGCCTCTAAATGCAACATAAAATTGGCTCTTTTTATAAGGGATCTTGGCCCTCAAGTTGCAAATATCTCAACTTCTTCAAGATTGATCTTGGCCTGCTGCAATAAATTAAACTTATGGACAAATACATCATGTATCAACTCTGCTAAAGTAGCCTGATTTGACTATAGGTTGAAATAAAATTGTTAAAATAATTTGTAGTCCCCTTGGACAATACTTGTCTCCCAAAGAGTTTATGAGGCCTGGTCTAGCAACATAATTTCTTGATAAACTCAGCCTGTTGTGGATGAGAAACTCGACCTTCTCCCAATGTTTATTTTAGTCTACAAATAAGTTAGAATTCATCATCCATACTTGGCCTTTTCAAGGATAGGATGTAACATCCTAAACAGATTTGATATTGTAGACAAATTCAACTTGCAAAATGGGTAACTCAACTTCCACAAAAAATCATTCGACTAGTAAAATGAAGGGTAATATCGACCTGTCAAAATACTAGAAACTTGACCCTCCAAGGAGATGAATACGGACTATAGTAGATGATAACTTCTACCAACATCTAAGTGATAACTCAACCTTGCAAGTGATGAGGAAACCCTCTAATAACTCGGCCCCAGGTATAATAACCAGTTTGTCACAATACTTCAAATTATTCTAGGCTACATCACTCAAATTCTTAGAAAGTGCCACAAACAACTGCAACAATTTCTTCAATTAAGCACTAATGAGAAGCCTGGATGAATTCTCTTATCTACAATTATTACTAATTAAGTGCCAATCAAGAATCTGGTTGATCCCTACAAATGACTAGCTAGCGTGTATCTTGTCACAACAAAACTAGTTTTGATCCCTAACGAGGATAATTTCACCCCCGAAGAAGATCCACACACAAGGTTACAGACCTTCACACAAAGGTCAATGAACCCACAAAATAAATTCATCAAATCTCCAAACATACCCCTCGACTGAACCCTTTCCTTTGTTTTATTGAGATGGATATCAGAATATCATGGGTCATCCAAATACCATGGATTCATTTTCTTCTTTAAAATAAGTGACTTTTATAATATTATTCTCCCTGAGTCACCCTATTAATTAATTAATTCTATGGGATTTCACAATTTATTTCAATTTGTAGCCTATGGGAATGGTTAGGATATTGGGATGGTCTCTATTACCAATGTATAGAAAAAGGGGCATTACAACATGTAGGATGTGTGTCACCATTCTTTCTTTCAATTTTCTACATTAAATGATTTTCATGAAGTGAAAAATCATTTCCCTCGTTCTTGGGATGGGATGGGAGACTTGTTGGAGAAAACTTGGTGCCACTCTTCTCATTGGTTCACTACTTTAAATCAATTGTCATAGAGTGCATAACCATCTTCATTCTTTTTTTAACTAGAGCATTGTGGAACATGTCTCTACAACCCCAGCTATTGTTTTTGTTAGGTTAATAGGGCTAACTGATTAATTCCCTAATTCTTTACCAGTGAAGTGTTGCCTTCTTCATCACATTGATAAGTATGTATTGGCTTGTCCTTCTCCTCGCCACAACTAGGAAAATTTCAAAGGTAGGATCAAAACTAAAAAATAGACAATGTAGTTTTTCCACATCCATAGGAGTTAAAGCTATAGAGAATAACTCATTGACAAGCATATCACAATCCCATACTCATTAACAATAAAACTCAATCATGGACACATAATAATCTCATGAAATGCAACAAAACTACTACAAACTATTAATCAACGCATTGTCATTAGCGACGGAATAGACCAATTTAGTAGATATTTGACCAAATAATACACAAAATACAAGGTCTTGTGGGTAATTAATTATCCAATTAATGGACACAATGGGATTTATTCAAGGGCATATCAACCAATGTTTACAAGTTCTTATAATCAAACCATGCATATAAAACTTCATAGTATTCCTTGGTTCGAGGTAAATACCATGGGAGTTACATCCTTAGTGGAAGCTAGATGTCATTTTATTAAGGGCTAAGGGTGGAAATTTGCAAGGGCTATAACGAGTTTTTTTTTTTTTAAGAAAAAAGCCATAATTTTATTCAACCTAAAAACCAAGGAACAAAATTACATTTTGCAGATACTCAAAAGAATTTCCTCATTTTAGCCTTGCAGCCGATACACAAAAGATAAACATAAAAAAATTCAAAGAGTTTACATGATTAAGTATGATAGAAATCACTTAATTTTCATTTTTTTCCCTTCTTTTTCTCCGCCTTCCACCACACTCCTTGATTTGGAGTAGTTATTACTATTGCTAGTTGATTGTTTTTTTTCTATGGGAGGATCTCTTTGTCTGACTCTGAACTCTCAGATACATGAGATCTCTTTATGCCACTTGAGTCCTTTTCCATAAACAACTTGGTATCAGAGCATGGTTGTTTTTAAGTTTTGACGGTTTTTGCAAGTGTTTTCTTGAATGATTAAAAGGTCTAAATTGAGAATAAGAGAAGGGGTACTTGAAGAAAAAAACTCTCAAATTGGTTCAAGGAGGTCACAAACTCCACTAGTCATGGCAAATGAGAAGGACACGAGCTGATTTCTGAGGATGCGAGAGTTTTTAGAAAGTATTTCTATGATATGTTTGAGATGGTGAAAGTGTTGTAAAATGAACGGACAACAAGAATGCAAGGAGACAGTTTTAATCAACAAAAAGGTAATGGTGGTGATGGCAGCAAGCCTCCACCTCCACCTCCTCCTTCACCTCATATACCTACTCCTCCTCCATCCCCAAAAGGACATGTTAAGTCTCCTTTGATTAAGATTGATGTCCAGTTTGAATTGCTATGTACAATGGGGAAGTAAATGCTAAAAAGTTGGATAATTGGGTTCATCAAATTGAAGTCTATTGCAAGATTCAAAAGATTGATGATGATGTTACTAAGATCCAACTTGCTTCTCTTTGTTTGGAAATTGCAACCCTCATTTGGTGGGAGGCCAGAACTCGAGAATATTTGAAGAAAATTGGTAATATTATCTCTTCTTGGAATGATTTTATAGATGCATTAAGAAGGCAATTTTATCCATTAGCTTATATACACAAAGCAGAAAAAGTTTAGACAAGCTAAAGGTTAGAGTGTCCAAAGATGCACACAATAATTTAGAAGAAGAGCTTTAATCTTGGTTGTTGATTTGTCTTCACAAGAAACTCTCCTTAAATACATAGGTGGATTACATAGTTATTTGAGACATATTATACTTATGCTTAATCTCATCAATCTAGATGTACTCATTTAGAATCAAGAGGAAATAATGTTCCTCAAGGGACTAGAAAGAAACCTTCCAAACCTAGAGACAAAGGAAAGGGGATGTTTAAAGGAAAAGGAAAAAAAAAATGCTATTGTCAAGAAAGAGGGAGAAAAACTTACCTGTAAACATTGTTCAAAAGAAGACCATGACAAAGACCATTGTTGGAAATTACATCCATAAATGAGACCAAAGAAATTCAATAACAAGGGGAAACAAAAGACTGTTGCTACAACTCAACAAGATCTAGGATCTTATTCAGGTGATGAGACCAAAATCATAGCCATGGGAATGAAAAGTACAACTTCTAATGCAAGTACTAGTTCTTCTAGTAAGCTTATTGAATCTCAAAATGATAAAGAAAGAAATGAGCATTTTCATATCAAGGTCATTACAAAAGATACAAAAGTTGATACATTATTTGATAGTTGATCCCAAGTCAATCTTATCTCTTAAGCAATTGTCAATAAACTTAATTTAGAAACTAAACCTGATACTAAACCTTACCCTTTGGGTTGGGTATGTGATGATTCCTAATTACAAGTGACAAGAAAATGTATACTCAAATTCGCCATCACTACTACTTTTATAGATGAGGTAGAGCTTGATGTTGTACCACATGATATTTTCCAATTTGTTTTAGGGAGTGCATACGTGTATGACCGAAAATCCATATTCTATCGCCATGAGAGAAAATATATTGTTAGAGCACATCACAAGAAGATGAGCTTATCTCTTGTAAGTGTTGGTCAGATGAAAAGGATTGTAAATGCTAGTAATAATTTCATGTTGTTGGTGGTTAAAGCTAAAGATATTGTTGAATATGAAGCTTTCACAGGATGTGATTCTAAACTCAAGCATGAATTGATTGAATTTTTTAACACTTATGACAAGATGTTTTAGGAACTTGAAGGGTTGCCTCCTAAAAGAGGAATCCAACATGAGATTCACTTGCATCAAGATGCACCACTTCCAAATATTGGCATGTATA
This sequence comes from Pinus taeda, assembly GCA_000404065.3. Taxonomy (NCBI): domain Eukaryota; kingdom Viridiplantae; phylum Streptophyta; class Pinopsida; order Pinales; family Pinaceae; genus Pinus; species Pinus taeda. Next base: position 48,423 of record APFE030856211.1, read on the forward strand.
GAATGTTAGTGTCGGAGAATGCAAAAATCAAGAAGAAAATTCAAGAGTTGCTTGAAAAATGGGTCATCGGGCCTAGCACATCTCCTTGTGGGTCTCCTATTGTCTCGGTCCCAAAGAAAGATGGTACATGACACATGTGTGTGGATTTTCGAGCCTTAAACAAGATCAAAATAAATAATCGTTATCTTCTTCCTCGCATTGATGATTTGCTAGATCAGTTAAAGTAGTTTGTTTACTTTACTAAGTTAGATTTGAGAATCGGATATCATTAGATAAGGATTGTTGAAGATGATATTTGGAAAACTGCATTCAAGACAAAACAAGGTGTGTTTGAATGGTTAGTTATGTCATTTGGGCTTTGTAATGCACTTGTGACATTCATGAGAGTTATGAATGATGTGTTCTGACCATTCCTTGATGATTTTGTCATAGTCTACTTAGATGATATTCTGATTTTCAGTAAGTCTTGTGAAGAGCATGTCAAGCATGTGAAATAGGTTTTAGATGTCTTGAAAAAGAGAAGTTTTATTTGAAGATGTCTAAGTGTGAATTTGGGAAAACCTCTCTGGTTTATTTGGGTCATATTGTAGGAAGGGGTGAATTGAAGATTAATCCCTCAAAATTTTAAGTCATTGTGAATTGGTCTAAACCCAATCATGTAACATAAGTTAGGAGTTTTTTGGGAGAAACCCAATATTGGAGAAAATTTATTGTTAACTTCTCACTCATTGCAGCACTGTTACATGCTTTGACAAGTGTGAAACAAGTCTTTAAGTGGGGAGGCAAGCAACAAAAATCCTTTGACACTTCGAAAGAGAAAATCAGTACAATAATATTTCTAGCACTTCCAGACCTTAAGAGACCATTTGAGATTCAAGCATATGCAAGCGAATATGTTATGGGAGCAGTTTTGATGCAACATGGTAAGCCATTTTTTTATCATTTTGAAACCTTTACCAATGTAGTAATTAACTATCCAACTTATGATAAAGAGTTGTATGCTTTGGTACAAAGCGTGAAGAAATGGAAGCATATTTTATGGGTAAAGAAACGATTATTCACACTAACCATCAACCTTTTCAATATTTACAATTGCAAACCAAGCTACAACAAGCTAGACATTTCAGGAGGATGGGATTCCTAAAAAAAATTCATTTGGTAATCAAGTATGAAAAAGGTATATACAACAAAGTTAGAAATATGTTATGAAGGCCTATTGTTAATGCATCTGTTATTCTTAAGCATAACTCAATCATGCATGAAATTTATATTGAAAAATATGCTCAAGATGAATATTTTAAACATGTTTATGCAAATTTGTGTCAAGGAAATCATGTTGAAGAGTTGTATTGTCATGTTCATAACAAGCTGTTGTATCATCTTGGCAACTTATGTGTTCCACAGGGTGAAAGAGTCAATGTCATAAGGGAAGCCCACACTTCTCTATTGTTGGTCACTTTGGTGTAAGCAAAACAATTTCTCAAATTTAGAGGTATTGTTATTGGCCTCGCACGAATGAAATTGTTTCAAGATATGCAAAAGGATTTTCCATGTGTGGTACTAGCAAGCCAAGCAATAGGAAATTGGGTTTGTATACTAAACTTCATATTCCTTCTTGTCCTTGGGAAAATATTTCTATGGAGTTTGTAGAAGGACTACCAATGTCTAGGAAAGGTTATGATTATATATATGTTGTTGTGGATAATTTTAGCAAAATGTGTGTGTTGATGCCATGTAAGAAACATGGTATAGCTAAACAAACCACAAAGATGTTCTTATTTATGTATGGGTTCACTTTGGGTTACCCACTTCTATTATTTTTTATCGAGATTCTCAATTTATTGGGAAGTTTTGGTCAAGCTTATGGGAACTCATGGACACCAAATTAAAGAAGAGCACAACATTTCATCCACAAATTGATGATTAGACAGAAGTAGTAAAAAAAAAAATAGTGCATCTCCTTCGAGGATATTGTGGTAAGCATCCTAAACTCTAGGATGAGGATTTGCAATACATCCTGCATGGCTACAATCGTGACAGGTGCTCATCTACGCAAGTATCTCCATTTGAAGTTTGTTTGTGTAACAACCTTGGTGAAAATTCAATGTAATAAAATTTAAAAAGAATAACCATGGTTGATGGGACACTTATTCCAAGCTGAATGTTGGGCAAGACATCCTAGGGCGTGTTCATTTGGTTGTTTATGGCTAAGGAAATTGGCAAAGGCAATATCTAAGGCATTAAAATGAATTTTTGGCACATTTATTATGAAAATAATGAAAATTAGGAGAAAAAGGAGGTGAAAGGTCACAGGTTGCATGTGAGGACAAAAATGAAGGAAAACAATCGAAAATGAATAAAATAGAGGCCTCATTCATAAAAAGGCTTTTGAGGATCAGTGGGTAACCTTTTTCTGTTCATAGTTGGAGCTCTCTCTCATTATTCTCTCTCTCTCATTCTCTTGGATACTTAGAGTTTTCTTGGAGCACCCTTGGAGGGTGTGGCATACTTGGACTTTTGGAGCAAGAAGGCAAAGGAAGAGAAGGAAAGTGCAAGAAGGCACTGAAATTAGTAGCTACATCAGATTTGCTTGTAGGTACCGAGTTGCATGTATGATTTATTAACTAGTTTTGGCATGCATGGCATATGCATGTAGTTTCTTGGTTGCGACTTGTCATTGGCATGGAGGATTTCCTGGATCAACAATGGATTTCCTAGCCTAACCATTTCCTGGATAGCCATGGTGATTGTGGGTTTACTTTCATTGCTTGTTTTTGGTTGGTTCTCATGTTTCCTTAGCTTGGGTTGAGTTACTAGTCTTGGAGCCTTGGTTGGACAAACACTTTGGAGCCCTGTACCAGCTTGGGTTGAGTTACTGGTCTTGGAGCCTTGGTTGGACAAACGCTCTAGATCCCTTGGTGGGTTGAGTTACTAGCCTTGGAGCCTTAGTTGGACAAACACTTTTAAGCCCAGTAAAATTTGTGGGTTGAGTTACTAGTCCTGGAGCCTTGGTTAGACAAAAGCTCTGGAGCCCTGGAAGGCTTGGATAGAGACCGATTTGATGATGTTTTTGTGTTGTATGACCATGAGGTGGAATCACTTTTTGATGGGTTGAGGTGGATGGCCTATGGAAGCCCTGGATGAGTTTTGATTGATGTGTTCTATGAGATCCCACATTCATGCTTGGAATATGGCACGAGGGTGAACGACTGAAGAGAAATTTGGCTTATCCATTCTACATTCAAGTGGAACGTGGTAGTCCCATCTCTAGTTGGTTCATTGCATTCATTATTAAGAAATCCTTTCCCTTGATTTCCATGTGTAAAGGTATTGATGTATCTATGGATTTGATGGTTTTCATGTTTATTGTATTTATGTTCCTATTATGTTGGTTATATGCACATTTTATGACAACAGTTATGTATGGCTTTCAACATGTTTTTACTTGTATGTGAATGGATAATGTGTCTATGACCCAATAGATGATAATGCAGCAAATGGCATAAGGGAACAATGGTTCATAGCAATTCTTAGATAAGTATGAGATCCCTACACTTAATTCTATGGTTTACACCTGTAGGTTACATGTCGATGATATGTTTGACGAAATGCATGTAATGGCTAGTAGGGATCCAGTCAAGGTCTTGAAAAAGTATTTACTTTAGTACTTTGATTTCCATGTTAATTTACTGATTTGAAGAGATGGATCAGTTCTGGTTAGTGTCCTGGACTCTGAGCCTGAAAAAGTGGCTTAAATCTTGGGGTCGTTGGCAAAACACTGACAATTTTGGTCCATAGTCACTGGTAAGTAGACATGTGAGAGCAACTTTAGGTTTTTGGTCACTTCCTTTCCCATAACATGAGAGTGATTATGGCCCAAGAGACCTAAAATAGCAGTGGGACCTAGGGACAGACTCTTTGAGTGGTTGACTTGTCCTCTAAGGGTTATGTTGATTATGGTGTATGTCTGTATGGTGTGTTTTCATCGGTTCCACTTCCTTAATGTGACTTAGGAGGTCGAATCATATCATAGTGTCCTCTCATTGCATGTTCACCCCTCGAACTGGATGGCCTCTATGTTGGTCATGCATGGATGTCAGTTGCATGTGTGTCTCTTACACTTATATATTTGTTACATTTGCTTTATGATTGATTAGGGTTGTAGTATGGTTATCATGGATAATTTGATCTCGATTTCATGAAATGCATTGTCATAAGTATGTGGCTGATTGTGTATGGATTGTATGTTGCTTACATGTTGATTTTATGGTGCCTACTTACATCCTTATATGTTAGGTTACATTCTTGAATATTTGGACTACATGTATCAGTCGTGTAGGCTGATTACAAGATTTGATCACTTGTGCTCGACTACATGCGTTTATGCATGGGTGTAGTTGGTTTGGCATTGCTTATGCATACCATTGGTTGCATGTGGAAATGGGTACAATGGAGTAACGGTTGTTGTTAGGCATGAGGACATAGCATGCATTGTTGATATGGCCTTGCATTGATGAATGGATCCTATTTAGATTGATGTTTATGTGTTGATACATTTATTAGTGTATGTCTATATGTTGTTATGATTATGTTATACATGTATCACATTAATTTGGTGATCTTGCAGACAAGGTATCCTCCCCAAGCTATACTAAGGTATGTTGGTTTGTTGTGATTTGGTTTATCTGACATATTATGCCTTGCAAGAAAAAATATCAAATGGCTAGAAAGATGGTTGATTACAAAGATTCTCCCTATGAATCTCAAGAGCAGTATGGTGTTGGGAACTCTTCTGACTTGGTAGTGACACTGAGAAGCCTAAAGTAAGAGATAAGGAGTTGTAAGGAAGATAATGAAAGAATCATACAATCACAAGAAAAGTTAGCAGAGGTGAATGCAATAATACTTCAGAGCCTGTTGGATTTGCAGCGACAAGGACCACTACGAATCAATCATGAGAAGGAGGATAAAACTAATGGGGCATACGACAGTAGATCACATGGCAGTCACCGATCAGATAGAGAGGACACAATCTGAGATGGCATATTGTTGGACATTCCCGAGAGGAGAAGGGATAGACACATGTATGACTCTAGTTTTGAATCAGATAAGAATTATGATTTTCATCGGTATCATCCTTATAGGAGGAGTGATAGGGGATACTTGTTGGATGAGTTTAAGAAAGAAAAGCCACCTACTTTTGATGGAGAGGTAAAGAGATCAAATGATGTAGAGGCCTGGTTACTCGGTATGAAGAAGTTCTTCAGGTTACATGACTACTCTAAGAACATGAAAGTTGTTAGGTCCCTATAATACTAGTGATCCCCAAAATACTATTATCATTGTAGCCCTTATTGTTATTGTTGTGCCCCTATTGTCCAACCATAGAAGCCCACTATTGTTATTGTTGTGCCCTTATATTATTATTGTTATGTCGGCTTTGATTATATCGTGACCCCTTAGACTCCTATATATAGAAAGGAGGTTTTTTCATTTGCATCATCGAAGAATTGTTCATTTGTGTAATGTAAAGGAGGTTTCCCCCTTGAAGAGGCTGATTTTGAAGTCGTTGATCTATCCTTTCTTCTAATTTGTGAGTTGGTTACATAACATTTGGTATGAGAGGAAGAATGACAAATGGAGGAATGACGAAGAAGTGTGGGTACTCATTCCAAAGTTTCAACAAGAACTCAATAGCTATGAAATCGATTAATTTCAAAGTATCTCATCAAGTGGAAGAACTTACTTGCTAAAGATTCCACATGGGAAGGTGAGAATTTTATACAGAGGCATCCATAACTACTCAAGTGTTGAGGACAACACTTTTTTGAAGGAGAGGGCATGTTAGGTCCCTATAATACTAGTGATTCCCCCATTATTATTGTCATTGTAGCCCTTTGTTATTGTTGTGCCCCTATTGCCCCATATTGTTATTATTTTTTCCCATAAAATACCACTATTGTTATTGTTGTGCCCTTATATTATTATTGTTATATCGGCTTTGATTATATTGTGACCCCTTAGACTCCTATATATAGAAAGGAGGTTTTGTCATTTGTATGATCAAATAATTGTTCATTTGTGTAATGTAAAGGAGGTTTCCCCCTCAAAGAGGCTGATTTTGAAGTCGTTGATCTATCTTTTCTTCTATTTTGTGAGCTAGTTACATAACAAAAGTTAGAGTGGCTACTTTCAGTCTTAAAGGTAAAGTATACATCTGGTGGGAACATGTGAAGAATGTTAGGGACATAAATGAGAAAGATTTGACTTGGAGTGAATTTGAGAGGCTAATCAATAAGTATTTGTCAAAGAGATACTTTGATGACAGGGCAAAAGAATTCTATGAACTAAATATGGGTTCTGTGCCATATGATGAGTACACTAGTAAGTTCTTGGAACTATTGAGGTATGTGCCTTACCTCAAGGAGGATAAGGCTAAGATTCAAAGATTCATTAATGGATTACCGATTGCATTCAAAGATAGAATTGAGTTCGATGAGCCTATATCATTGGAGGAGGTCATTCGAAAGCTAAAGCATTGTTATGAACAATCAAAGCATAGAACTGAGACTAAGTCAGACTGGAGAGGTAATGTAAAGAAAAAAGGAAAATGGGATAAAAAGTGAGCAAGGCCACAAAGTAAAAATAGCAAGGAGAATGTTGCACCACCTATGAAGTTCAATGCATCAAATAGAGGACAAGCACATCGGCCTCAGGAGCAGAGTAAGAAGCCTATGCGTTATTGGACTTGTGGTAAAAATCACCTTAGGAGAGATTGTCTGCAACATCAGAATGGTAGACCTCATATATACAGTGGAAAGGAGGCGCAAACTATTGGATATGTAGGCCAGAGTATTCCTCGTATCTATGCAGTCATGGACAATAGGCAGGAAGAGCATCAAAAATCTATCATTGAGATGGATGGTAAGCTCTGTGATCAAGTTATTTATATTTTGATTGACCCTAGATCTAATTATAGCTATGTTAGTCTTGAATTAGTGGATAAGTGTGGTTTGAGTAGGGAATCACATGAGAAGTCTTGGTTAGTGCAGTTGGCTATAGGTACGAAGAATCGAGTTCATCATTGGGTAAGATCTTGCACATTTAACTTAAATGGTATGCCTACAACAACACATTTGAATGTATTACCATTGGGTTCATATAGTATGTTATTGGGCATGGATTGGTTGTATCTACATAGAACCAAGATTGACTGCTATGAAAATTATATTGAGTGTGTTGATCACAATGAGGAACCAAGAGTATTCCAAGGTAAGAATAAATCCATATCAGTTAGGATGGTGACAACGATGCAAGAAAAGTATTGTTGCAGGAAAGGGTGCAAGATATTTGCAGTACATATTTCTAGTGATAAGTGTAAGGAGGTTAAGGATGTAGATGTGTTGAACAAATACCCAGTTTTACATCAGTTCAGGGATGTATTTCTTAAGGACATCACATAGTTTCCACCACACAAGGAGGCTTTTCTATTGAGTTAGTGCTAGGGGCAGCTCCAGCATCGAAATCACCTTACAAGATGAGCACACATGAGTTGGTTGAGTTAAAGTTGTAGCTGAAGGAAATGTTGGACATAGGATACATTAGGCCAAGTGTATCACCGTGGTGTGCACCGGTCTTGTTTGTGAGGAAGAAATATGGTACCCTCAGATTATGCATTGATTATAGGCAGTTGAACAAACTGACTATCAAGAACAGATATCCTTTGTCGAGGATTGATGACTTGTTTGATCAGTTGAAGGGAGCAATAGTGTTCTCAGAGATTTACTTGAGATCCGGATACCATGAGGTACGCATCAAAGAGGAGGATATATACAAGACTGCGTTTAGGACCAGGTATGGGCATTATGAGTTTGTTGTTGTTCCATTTGGCTTAACGAATGCTCTAGCTACATTCATGTGTTCAATGAATAATGTGTTGCATCCATACTTGGATAAGTTTGTTATTATGTTCATTGATGATATACTAGTATATTCTAAAAATGAGGAAGAGCATGCCAAACACTTAGCAACAGTGTTGAGGCTGATGAGAGAGCATCAGTTGTATGCTAAGCTTAGAAAATGTAGTTTCTTTTAGAACGAGCTACATTAATTGGGACATGTTGTCTCTAAGGAGGGCATTATAGTAGATCTAGAGAAGATAAGGGCCATCATGGAGTGGGTAGCTCCTAAGAGTGTGGATAAGGTGATATCTTTCATGGGTATGGCGGGCTATTACAGGAGGTTCATCAGGAACTTCTTGCAAATTGCTTAGCCCATTACATCCTTGCAGAGGAAAGGTAAGAAGTTCGAATGGACCGAAGAGTGTGAGGATAGCTTTGAGCAACTTAAGTAGTTGCTAACACATGAACCAGTGCTACAGATTGCAGATCTGGACAAAGAGTTCGTAGTATGTACAAATTCTTTCAAGAGAAGACTTGGCAGAGTCCTTATGCAGGATGGACATGTGGTATGTTATGAGTCCCAGAAAATAAAAGAGCATGAGCTGAACTATCCCACACATGATCTCGAGTTAGGAGCGATTATACATGCATTGAATATGTGGAGACATTATCTTCTTGGCAGACAATTTGTGCTTATGAGTGATCACATTGGGTTGAGGTATTTGTTTGACCAGCGAAATCTGAATGCCATGCAAGCTAGATGGTTGGCCATGATCAATGAGTTTGACTTTAAGATCAGGTACATCAAAGGTACAGAGAATAGGGTGGCAAATGCTCTCAGTAGATGGATACATGTACATCACTTGGTAGCTATGAGCTCCTGTGGGGCAGACTTATATGACAGGTTCTTGCGGGCAAGACAACAAGTTGTCAGATATATGGAGATTGTACACAGGTTGCAGCAGAGTATAGGTACAAGTACAAGTGGTGGTATATGTATAGGTGATGGTACATGTACAAGTGCAGGTGAACAGGACTTGTACTATTGTCTTGCAACAAATGGATTGGTTAAGTTCTGAGATAGGATACATGTGTCAGATGACAGTGACCTCAAGAAGGTGATCTTGAGGGAATTTCATGTGAAACCATATTCGGGTCACTTAGGTTATCAGAAGACACTCACATTAGTGAAGATATATTACTATTGGCCAAATCTGAAAAGGGATGTAGCAGAGTTTATGGTGAGATGTTTTGATTGTCAGCGAGTGAAGGCAAAATGCAAAAATCCAGGTGGACTACTACATCTGATCATGATTCTGAAGTGGAAATGTGAGGTCATTTCCATGGACTTCATCATAGGGTTGTCTAAGACAGTGAAGCAACATGATTCTATCATGGTCATTGTGGAGAGGTTGATAAAGGTTTCACATTTTATTCCAGTGAAGTCTACATTCTCAGCTAGTGATGTGGCACAATTATTCATTAGATATGTGGTTACATTACATAGTGTTCCAAAGAAGATTGTATCAGATAGGGATGAAAAGTTCACTTCCAAGTTTTGGAATGAGTTATTTGCAGGTTTGGGCACGAAGTTAGCCTTCAACACAACTTATCATCTGCAGACAGATGGACAGACACAGAGGGTCAATATGATATTAAAGGACACGTTGAGGATGTATGTAATGCATTAGTAAAGGAAGTGGGAAGAGTATCTCCTTTTCGTCGAGTTTGCATACAACAATGGTTATCAAGAGTCACTAACTATTATAGACATTTTCGGGCACTACAACCCCAATCATAAATGTCCATAAACCAAGGGCTCCTAAGTCCCTAAAAGTGTTGCTTCACTCCCTAAAGGAACAAGGTCAGTTGATTACACCATCTCCCAGAAGTTCTCCACAGAAAATTGCTCAGAACTGGTCAAAACTGGACCATACAGAATGCCCAGTGCAGAGGGTGTGGTGCATATCACCTACTTAGTGTAAAGGGTGTGATGCATACTGGAAAGCCCTTCTGTAAGGTGTGATGGGTGAGAATGGATAAATGGCAGAGACAGTTTGCGAGGTGGAGGATCATAGAATCTTCCAAAAACTTCTCCTCTGACACTTGCCTCTCTGAATTCACCCAAGGATGAGTAAGAGATCATCAATCTCCAAGTGGAATCAAGAACTATCAGAGAGAGGACACTAATCAAAACCCCATAAGTTGAATCACCCCCCTACAATCATCTATATATGGATCCCTTATCACAGAGATTCGGAGGCTGGAATCTTGTATCTTGTAGAGAAGTGATGTTGGTTTCCTGGTGTAACATCATAGTGTTGAGTGATCTAAGCTTTACATGAGGTGAAGAAGGGCTTTCTTGCTGGAGGATGATGCTAGGTTAGAACAATTGGTTGTAATCCTCTTTGCTATTCTTGATATTAATAAAGCTATTCAAGTTTTCCTCCACATTCTTGTATGATTGATCGTATATGCATTTGTGTGGTCAATACGTATCTGGTCTTGTATTGTTTATGACTGTAGATCTTTGTTCTTCAATAGTATTATGCTACTTTGATTCCACAGGTACTCATTTAAGCTGGGTAGATGAAGAAGAAGGGGCGAAGATCTAACAGAAATGAGAGGAACTAGGCAAGGGACCAAGCACAAGACTGAGGTGGGTGTCCTTACTAAGACTGGTAGCATATAATACATTCATAGGTTATTTACTAGAAATCGGTTCATTTTTTAATGAGCTTAAACTCTGGGGGAAACATTTGCTCCTTACTTATGTTTAATTTTTAACGAGCTTGAACTCCACGTAAAAATTGCTCTTGATAATGGTCATTGATTATTTGATTCACCGTTAGCACTTTGTTCTTTCAATGGTCGTACTACCTGTTCAATTGCTTCATCAAACCAATTAGAAATGAAAACATATGCTTGACAAATGAGTTAAAAACACTAATATCTTACTCGAATTACGCGAATAGTAATTTAGAAGTGACTTTTACCTCTCATTTTACCATTTCATGTGAACTTGGTTTATTGGAGCTCTGGAGGTGTTTTTCCCTCCTGATTTTCACTAGCTGATTCTAGGAGATTCTGTGGATGATTTTCAGTTCCGTCTGGACCAGGTAGGAGCCAAATCTGTGCTCTTCAGTTGCATTCTTTCCTTTTTGAATGTTGAGCATGTTTCCCCGCTTTGCTGAGCCTATGGGGTTTTGAACAACTCGCCTTGGCCCCATCGCACCCTTCCTATATTGAAAGGTGTGATGCATACTGGTCTTATCACTGGCCAATCAGTATGCATCGCTCCCAGTACACTGCTGGGGTGCGATGGGCGCAAGGAGGGGAACTTTTGCACTGTTTTTCATGGAATTTTTTCCTGTTTCTGCCAAATTAGGACCCTAACTCTTCTCTTGTTTGTTTTTCGGAGATTTATCGGAGAAAAATGGTTGTTACATGGCAAGAACATGAGCATGAAGAAGAGGACACGGCTGCTTTACATGATCCGGGTACGGTAACTGCACTGCGGAACTGTGGCCTGCTGAAGTTTTTCCGCATCTCCAGCATGAGGCAACATATCAACTTGTTGCAATATTTCCTCGATGCCTGGGATCTTACCAACCAGGTGTTCTAGATCAGGGGCAAATCTATCCCCTTGACTGTCGTGGACATCTATTTTTTGACCGGTTTATCGAGGCATGGCGCCCCTCTCTCATTATCAGGTTATGCCCGTGGGGGTGAATCTGTGAGAGAGTACATTCGCCGGCACTGCAGAGAGGGATCTCAGCCGAGTACAGACGGCAAGATCAACATCTGAGATGTCACTGACCGACCCTTGAGGACCATTCTGTTCACTTTTTCTAGACTGGCTGGTAGTGTAGCTCTTCATATCGCTAACAGGTCTTATATGCAGTACGCTTTGGAATGCCTTGAACCGAAGGTGTTCAACTCGTGTGATGCAATACTTTCTGTGATGAAAGAACAACTGACCAAGGTGAAAAGCAGAAGATCCAAGAATTTCGGCTATGGTTCTATTTTGACCGCTTTCGCTTTGGAGAAGATCCCATTGATGCAGCCGCAGTACATCTCTCTTGGCTTACCTCCACCGACTGAGCCACGGATGCAGAGATGGGTTGAACTCATGTCTCGACATGCTGGCCAGCCTCATATTTCATTCTTTGATACCTTCTTTGAGTGGTTCGACTGTCAGGAGATGGCTTACGCCAAGTTTCCATATGCTGGCATGGATTTCCGGGGTGACCCGGATTTGGTGTTGTCGGCTGGAGAGTAGTGGGGTGCTATGGGTAAATTCTCTGACCATATCTCTATTCATTGCTTTTATAATGTTCTTATCTTTGATCAAGACTGATCAAAACTCATGTGCTCATGCAGATATTGGACCAATTCGACCAGCAGTACGCCGAGAGAACCAACTGTCGCTCCTATAGGAGAGGCTGTGGGGAGGGCCTTAATGAATCCCAAATCATAAATGTCCATAAACCAAGGGCTCCTAAGTCCCTAAAAGTGTTTCTTCACTCCCAAAAGGAACAAGGTCAGCTGATTACATCATCCCCTAGAAGTTCTCCACAGAAAACTGCTCATAACTGGTCAAAACTGGACCATACAGAATGCCCAGTGCAAAGGGTGCGATGCATATCACCTACTCAGTGTAAAGGGTGTGATGCATACTAGAAAGCCCTTCTATAGGGTGCGATGGGTGAAAATGGACAAATGGCAAAGACAGTTTGTGAGGTGGAGGATCATATAATCTTCCAGAAACTTCTCCTCTGACACTTGCCTCTCTGAATTCGCCTAGGGATGAGTAAGAGATCATCAATATCCAAGTGGAATCAAGAACTATCAGAGAGACGACATTAATCAAAACCCCATAAGCTGACTCACCCCCCTACAATCATCTATATATGGATCCCTCATCACAGAAATCCGGAGGCTGGAATCTTGTATCTTGTAGAGAAGTGATGTTGGTTTCCTGGTGTAACATCTAGTGTTGAGTGATCTAAGCTTTACATGAGGTGAAGAAGGGCTTTCTTGCTGGAGAATGATGCTGGGTTAGAACAATTGGTTGTAATCCTCTTTTCTATTCTTGATATTAATAAAGCTATTCAAGTTTTCCTCCACATTCTTCTATGATTGATCGTATATGCATTTGTATGGTCAATACATATCTGGTCCTATATTGTTTATGACTGTAGATCTTTGTTCTTCGATAGTATTATGCTGCTTTGATTCCACAGGTACTCTTTGAAGCTGGGTAGATGAAGAAGAAGGGGTGAAGATCTATCAGAAAGGAGAGGAACCAGGAAAGGGACCAAGCGCAAGACTGAGGTCAGTGTCCTTTGTTCCCCTCTTATCTATTTCTCATAAAGGAAAGCGAAAGTAGTTTTAACTTGTTTGTTTCTAAGATAGCTACCAGTCTTAGTGGGAATAGCAGCTCCGAGTGGACACTATTCCTGGTAACAAAATGGCGACTCCACTGGGGAGCGAATAGATTTTTTGCTAGTATATATTTGTTTGTTTTATAAACTTATAGACAGAGCCTGAAGTCAAGCCAGCTAGCCTTCGAACTGCATTTGCTATGCAAGTGCAAAGTAGATCAATGCTACTTCAGTCTATCTCCGGGTTTTGTTTATAAATTGAAAAATCTATCTGCAAACACTCTGATTGCCCTAGTGGTGGCTCTAGTAACCTCCTTAGATCAATCCCTGTGATTTATATTTACTAAACATCACTTGCTCGGCCTAAATCCCTGAACTGAACTGCAAATTGTGACCAAAGACCAAGTAGAAGTCTCGCACTGTTACCATCGCACCCTCTCTTCAAGGCAGTCTGTATGCATTGCACCTCCTGTGTCTAGTAGGTGAGATGCATACTGGATTCCCTATGTAACAGGTGCGATGGTCAGAGAAGGTTAATTTTACCTTCAAACTTTGGTTTTTCTTCACTCTTTTCAGATCTATTCAGGATTTTTGCTGTACGTGGTCAGTATATCTCTGTGGAAACCCCCTTCCTTTTCATCATTCCGCCTCCATTGTGCAAAGAACTGTAAATGTTTTTATGTATTGTGCGCCATTTTCAGTTCTCTTTTACAAAGAAGTAGCGTAATCAAACTGTCGTTTCTTGATCTGAAAGTGTTGCAAGTGTCGTTTTCAGTCATAAAAGAGAAGCCCATTGTTCTTGATAGTCGATTATACTGTTACTCTTGTATGTGATTTGAATTAGTAGTTTTTCAAGTGTCGAAAACAATTTTCAATTCGAAATTGCAAAGTGTCATCCTTATCTTCACTTCGTTTTGAGAAGAAATTTGTTAGTATTGTCGCTTTGGAAAGATAATTCAGATTTGCACTTAGCATTCTTCTTGTCATTCAAACATTAAGAAGGCTGAAAACAAATACATGCATGTGCATTTGCATTTAGACTGCTTGGTTTGATTTAGGATAATGCATTTAGTGTGTGCTATGTGCTCTTTGTTGAAAGACCCTCAGTCCTCTTTCCTTAGTAGTTAGGATTTTCATTGCAAAAGAAGATAAAATGATTGTTTATCATCTTAGACTGCATTTTAGGAATTGTATATATACATCACGCGATGAACCTGAAAGGAAAATTTCTTAAACAAGATCAACTATAAAATAAATTTAATGAACCTAAAAACGCTTTGGAACCTAACGCACAACATCTAGAAGTCTAGGCTAGAGACGTATTCTGGTGTCGTTAAGCCTAGTAACTGTCGCTTTCATTGTTGGTTGGGTGATTCATCCTCTTTGAGACGACAAGTGCTAGTATGGACTTTTTCTCCCACGTACCGTCGAGTATATATTGGGAGACCACAATAGGCTATATCCTTTATTCTTAGGAAGTTGTGTCTGCCGCCCTATCGGTCCCAATGCACTGAACACAACATTCGGGAAGATTGACTGTCGTACCGTAAAAAGTATTCTGCAGTTTTGCGATTGGTTTGGTAATCCCTCTGTCTAGATTTCCAGAGTAATCTCTTTCGTTCATTTTCATACTCCTTAAAGGAAAAGGTCCATCTGAGCACTTGTCACTTCAGGCTCATTAAAAATCGAAGGCGACTAGAGTCATCTTTTGTTTTTTCTCGACTCTTAAAAATTGAAAAAACAATTTGTGTCAAAGCATCTAAAATTCATTTAATTCAGAATCATTTTTCCCCTTTTTATTTTAAGTTGATCAAGTAATCCGCAATTATGGAAGAAAGTCAATCAAAACCTCGTCATTCGAGGAGACTTACGAGTCAACCGTCATTGACTCCGGAAATGAACCTATTCCGGACAACGCGAACTCGTTTGACCAGGTCAAAGTCCCCTAGGTTAGTTGGAGCAAATACTCCAACATCCTCGGAGACTCTGGTTACTTCGAACATTTCTGGTAGCCCTGCCTCTACAGAAGAAATTCTGCAGCCACAAGAGGACATTACAATTGATCCTAGTGTGACGGTAAACACTTTTATCCCTGAAATAGTTCCATCTACAACTGATTTAGAAGGTGTTACTCCCCAAACATCTGTCACTGCAGAACTTATACCTTCTTCGGCACCAAAAATATTTTATGGACAAGACGGACTACCTCTTCCCCCTGGATTGATTGCCATAGAAGAGATTGTGGAAGATCCTCCATCTAACACTCCATCACAGTTTGGAGCAGGGATCACCCTATATCCTTCTTCATCAGAAGTTAGTCTCCCGCCATCGGAAGTTCCTGAAGAATCGCTAAGGAATCTTTTGGATAGGCTTAATATGTCTGAACAACCGTCAACATCTAGGACTGTGTCATCTAACACAGCAGCGACAGAATTTCCTGCTACTACTCCGACAATGTTTGCCGGAATACTGTCTGTCCCAACTAGCTCTCAATCGCTGGATGGAATCCATCCAGGGGCTGTTTCGACAGTGTGGTCTATTCTCGTTTTTTCATCTGGAATAGTATCTGGAATCTCTTATGTTGAGTCTCAACAAATTGACCATTCGCAGTGTCAGTTTGGGCAATCCAGTCCCCAAAGGCAAGTCATTCCTTTGAGCACTAGATTACCGTCATATGGAGGGCCTTATACCCTTTCATTGTCTTCTTTGGGAGAACAAGCATGCGAGAGTTCACAACAGAATTTAGATTATGCTGGAATTACATCTAGCGGTTGGGTGCCAATCCTACCTCAATAACCAATAGTTGTATACTCGATGCAACAAAGTTTACCTATGTCAAATATCCCCACTACACCAGCTATTGTGGCAGTATCGCAAGTACAAGCATTGCCTATTGTATGCCAACCTCAGGTTTCTCAGGTCGTAATGCAATAACTTCTTGTCCCTACGACGCGACCACAATCACCGAATAGTGGAATGACCCAGGTTCAAACAGGGATCATTACCCCTTATCTTGGTCAAACAGTCAGTACTGGACAACAGCTCACAGCTTCACAACCATGGCTAGTGGAGTACCAACAACTGCAATTCCAACAAGCTTACCAAGGATCTGAGAAACAAGTCTTTGCAACTATTGGGCAGCCATATATTCAAAACGGTCAATATCAATCATATCATAATGGTCATGCCCATCAACCTTACCAAAGTTACCAGCATCAAATGCATTATGCTGGTATGCAAAGACCAATTGCTCAGGCAATTCCATCTTATCCTGGGTATGCCTCGCCAAGCCTGAATCAACAGTTTCCTTTCGTGGCAACTTTAGAATTACCAGATCTAAATCGACTAACGAACGATCCAATTGCCTACGCCCCTTGGTGGCCGGCGATTCCGCATAAACTTCCATCAAATATTCCTAAATTTAATGGAAGTCCAGGTGAAGACCCATCGAATCATGTGATGACTTTTCATCTGTGGTGTTCATCAAACACCCTCAATGATGATTCGATCAGACTTCGCCTTTTTCAGCGAACGTTGACTGGTCCGGCAGCAAAATGGTATATCAAATTACCGAGAGCTTTGTTTGATAACTTCAGTACCCTAGCCACAACCTTTTTAACCCATTTTCAATTACCCATAAGGTACGAAACGAGAACAGAGCTACTTACCAATTTCAAGCAAACAACGGCCACTCACATATCTGATCATATTCATGAGTGGTGACATCGTCATAGAATGGTAAAAACATATGTTCCTGATTAGCTCTTGGCTGAATGGTTTATTAAGTCATTGTTACCTTCTATTACAGAAGATGTGGAAAATGGAGGAGTCGTCACTGAAGAGCAAGTTATTGCTTGTGCACAATATCTAGACTTGATCTATACTCAGTCTGGCATGCTCTACGATAAAATCCCTGATGCTCCTAGACCGGAATATTCCATTCCTCCCCCTCCCAAATCAAACAAAGACTCTCATGACGGCGATGGCGTGATTGGTACGACTAGCATGAAAACCACAAAGGCTACGTCGAAGAAAGCCCGTATGGTTTCAAGTCAAAATGCAAATGAAGAACTGCTCGCCTCGGAAGTAAATGTCGTGTCAACTGACAAAGCCAAAGAAACCAAGCAACCAGGAGGCAAGAAGAAAAAGAAAGGGAAGAAGAAGAAACAAGAGGAGTCGTCTCCTGAAAAATCTTTTGCAAACCCTTCTGGAGAAAGGAAACCAAAAAGTCCATGCCTTATATGTGATGAGGATCATTGGACGAGAGGATGTCCATATAATGTTGAAATTAGAAAATTCTTCAAGAGTTCAAAAACCTCAGCAGTATTGACTGATCCGTTTCCGAATCCAGGAACAAATCTGGTTGCTAACGACAATGCTTCCCCGTCCCAAGTGCTAATTTTGTCTATTTCGAAGAAGTAAAATGATGCTTTGATATTGACAAGGAGTAAATATTACGGGAATCCATAGATGTCGAACAACAAGGATAATGATCAACCTAGTAATTTGAGAACAACTTCACCCAAATTTGTGCCACCCATCATCCCTGAACTAATGATAAACCCGCCAAAGGGAGTAGTACACAAATCGACGTTTAATCCTCGTGCCAGAGCAGCACAACATTATAATATAGTGGAGGATTTAGCCCAATCGCCGTTCACAATGTCGACACTTGAGGTACTGCAAAATTGCCCCTCCCAAAGGCAGGCTTTATTTTCAGCGATAGGTGGGATTGACCCAAAGGATTCCAATCTTGTATCCTTTAATTATAAAGGATATGACCCTCAGTTACCAGATCAACTAGCTTTCCTTATTCAAGTGAAAGCCCTCAACAAAACTGTTCATCGAACAATTATTGATGAGGGGGCATCTACATGCATCATGTCGATGAGTTGCTAGAAAACTTTAGGATCTCCAACCTTGTCCCGATTGTCGACGACATTAAAAGCATTTGATGGACGAACGTACACCCCATATGGGATATTGAGTAACTTGCAAGTAGAACTGGGGGGGGAAACAATAGAAATTAATGTTGAAGTTATCGACGGAAACCTCGATTACACATCCTAATGGGAAGGCCCTGGATATATGCCATGGCTGCCGTTGTGTCGACCTACTTTAGGAAGATTGCATTTCCTTTCCAAGGAGGAATTACAATCATCGACCAAAAACCATTTCTCCCCAACAGTTCACAAGTTACGGGAAGCATTCCGATCATCCATGGAAGCCCTCATTCGCTTCAAAATATCGGAGTAGGCCTACTAAAAGACCCTACCTTAATGGGGACTTTTTCCCTACCGCCTCTAATCAATTTGGCGGAAGTGGCCAAGGTGGGAACCTGCAATATGATATCTTCTATTCAAAAGATGTCAGAAAATGATATTAACATGGATCATCTGCGGGTATTGCCTCTAAGCCCAATAGAAATATTGTAGCAATCAATGTTTTCAGCATGGGAGGCAAACCCAAATCAACGCTCATCAAGCGTTTGGATAGATAGGTTTAAGGAATATGGCACCCCTTCAGATCCTTGGTCGCAAATACATTCTACAAAGGAAGGAATTGTTAAGTCAATGATGATTGACGGGACACCATGGGAAGATTACCACCATCGTTCCCATCTTCCAGATTGTAAGGAGGATAATTCCACTGACCTTGACCATCCCTCAGTTCTTGACTTTCTGTCAAACACTGTAAATACGGTGGATTCTGAGCGAAACCTATCCAATATTGAAGAGACTATCGCCATAAATTTCTCGACCAAAACAGATGTTGTAGAGAATATTCATGTCGGCAAATCTTGTTCTTCTTCAGAACTGGAAGTATATAATGCTCTCTTTCGCGAGTTTAGAGATGTCTTTGCTTGGTCATATGATGAAATGCCAGGCATTGACTCGAGCATAGTTGAACATGAAATTAAGATGTATCCAGATGTCAAACCAGTACGACAACAGCTCCCGTAGGTGCACCCCAAGAAAGCAGCTGCCATCAAGGCAGAAGTTGAAAAAATCCTCCATGTTGGTTTTATTTACCCGGTTCCTCTAACCGATTGGGTATCAAACATTGTTCCTATGATGAAGAAAAAGGGAACAATTAGAGTGTGCGTCGATTATAGGGATGTAAATCAAGCTTGTTTGAAAGACAACTACCCTACACCCTTCATTGACCAAATAATTGATGAATGCGCTGGATGTGAAATCTTCTCATTTATGGATGGATTTTCTGGGTATAATCAAATAAATATCCGCCCACAGGACCAGTCAAAGACTGCATTCATTTGTCCGTGGGGCACTGTTGGAGAGGTAAATCCCCTCTACGGATAGAGGCGATCCCTACTAGCCCAAAAGGGGTCTAGCAACAATCAATCAATGCTACTCTGCAAGTTCCTAGTTGCAATTAACAAGTGGGTAATGGACACCTACTTGGATTCCAGCGCTATATTTGACGAAGAGATGCCACTCTCACTCCTTCGCTCCAGCCGATCACAATCCTCCACTATCTTCGTGGGCGGACACCTACACAAGCAAAGAGAAGACAAACACAAGCGTAAAATCTAGCAAAAGCAACTATACATCAGTCAGAAAAGATGTAATTCACATTAACCATTCATAAGACAAATGAGAATGGAACCATAACAGTAGTCATCTATCTTTTATTAATCAGAAATAGAGTAAGGTACAACCAAGGTTCTGATGCTGAGTCCTTCTCTAGAGGGTCCAACCAGCATGTCTCATAAGCATTCACCTTTGAAGATGGATCTCCCAAGTCAAAGAGGTCTCTCTCTCACACAAGGCAACAAACTCATAACCTTACTTAAGCTCTATAGCAATCCTCACACACAACACACCAAATGCCTACAAAGAGCAGCACTAATGCACTATGAATTCCTCTATGTCCAAGTCTATATGTCAAAAACTAGTTGCTCATGGCAATGGTGGAGGCTTATATAGGAGAAGGAGTCTCCATGAATAGTGAAAGGATGAGCTTACCCCCAAAAAAGTGGGTGACCAGGCGAACAGACATGCCTTAGAAAGGAGGGAAACCTTTACAAAGTTAACAACCAGGTCTGGAGTCATCTGGAAGGCTGGCTGTTAGAACAAACTCGCCCAAACAGGATCAATGCGGGTGCATAACTGGGCTGGCGCGTTGGCATCGCATCTCAATTACAGAAGAGGTCTGGTCAGCGCGATCTAATCCAAGCGGAGGGTGCGCTGTTTATGAAATTTGACCAGCGCGGAAAACCCGTGTGCTTCCACGTTGGTAGCGCATCAGTTACACTGTCATCCGCCCATCAGCGCGGTTATTTTAATAACAGTCGCGATGATCCAATAAACTTAGGCAAAGAGGGTTTTTTGGCCATTTCAGAGAGCATGAGCATGGTAGATTGATTTCATGACACAGTAGGGAGACTGACAAGGAGACAGTGACATTTTACTGTTTAACAGGCACATTCGCATATCGCAAGCTACCCTTTGGTTTAAAGAATGCAGGGGCAACATTTCAGAGAGCAATGAATTATGCTTTCCATGACATCAAGAACATCATTCAACCATATCTTGACGAGCTTCCAGCTCATTCGTGAAAGCAGACCGATCATCCACAGCATTTGAGAGCGATATTTCTACGTTGCCGACACTACAAGATATGACTCAACCCACACAAATGTGTATTTTGTGTCAGTTCTGGTTGTTTACTTGGCTTTGTGATTTCAAAAGAAGGGATTCATCTCGACCCAGGTAGGGTTCAGGCAATCATTGATTTGCCTCCACCTTCAAATTTGCTTCAGATTCAGAAACTCCAAGGGAAAGCAAATTTTCTGAGGAGGTTCATTCCAAATTACGCAGAACTTGCTAAAGGTTATACTCGTCTATTGAAAAAAGAAGTACCATTCATTTGGGATTAAGTCACGCAAGCTTCTTTTGATGCTTTAAAACAATCCCTAATAAAAGCGTCATTAATGTATGCTCTTGACTATCAAAAAGACTTTAACCTGTATCTAGCTGCAGTAGATAGGACCATAGCAATGGTTTTAGTTCAAGAAGATAATGGAATTGAACATCCTATATATTATTTAAGCCGAAACTTAAATGATACGGAAATGAAGTACTCATACGTTGAAAAGCTAGTCCTAACAGTTGTTCAAGCGATACAGAGATTTCGACACTACGTCCTCTTCAGAAAAACTACCATTTTATCAGATTGCAACCCCATGACTTATATATTGTTGCGATAGTCGCTGGGGAGCAAATATTCAAAATGGATAGCAATATTACAAGAGTTTGATCTGGAATTCAAGAAATCCAAATGAAAGAAAGCCTTGGTTTTCGCGGAGTTACTATGTGATCTCCCATTGTCGTCCAATGATGCAATGTCCAAAGAAGCAATCGTAGACGAAAATTTGTTTTTGATATCTTCAAGAAATCCATGGTACAGAGATATAATCATCTATCTCCAAACCCAAACATATAGGTCTAATACCTCACACTCAAAACAACGGCGGATTCGATACCAAGCAAAAGACTATGTGATCGTCGGTGATATGATTTACTGTCGTGGTGTCGATACAGTTCTATGGAAGTGCCCCACCCATGAGGAGGCTGAAAAAGTCCTGAATGATTACCATTCAGGTGCATGTGGGGGGCATCAATCTGGTTATGCTACGGTGCAAAAGATTTTATGAGCAGGATACTTCTGGCCAACAATGTTCAAAGATTGCATAACCACAGTCAGAAGTTGCCATGCTTGTCAAATCTTCGATAGCAAAACTAGGAGACCACCCGCACCTCTGCAACCGGTAGTTGTTGTTGGTACATTCGCCAAATGGGGCATAGATTTCATGACATGTAATCCCACCTCGGCCGGGGGGCATGGGTATATCATAGTCGCAGTTGACTATTTTACCAAATGGGCTGAGGCGATGCCTACATTAAACAACTGCGGTGAAACGGCTTCCCTTTTCTTTTTCAATCACGTAGTCTCCAGATTCGGCATCCCAGAGGCCATAGTCATAGATCATGGATCGCATTTTCGCAATCACATGATGATTGAGTTGGCTGCCAAATTAGGACTGTCCCATGACAGCTCTACTCCGTATTACCCACAAGCTAATGGACAAGTTGAGGTAATCAACAAAGTCCTGAAGCGCATGTTGCAAAGGATGATTGGAGTCCATAAACGGAATTGGCACCTGATCCTGTACTCAGCCTTGTGGGAATACTGGACATCGGTGAGGAATGCAACCGGGTTTACACCTTTCCAACTAGTGTATGGCCTAGAAGCAATCTTGCCAGTTCAGTGTGAAATCTCGTCCCTCAAGCTCGCAGTTGACCTTCTCCCCGGAACTTCAGAAGAAGAGGCTCGTTTCTTGGAACTAATCCAATTGGATGAAACCCGTCGTGATCCAGCTTCGTCTAACGAAGCCCATAAGAAAGTTCGACAAAAATGTCAAACCTCGCGTCTTCTCGGAAGGCAACCTGGTCTTACTTTACAACCAAGAGTCCGATAAGTTGGGAGCAGGTAAGTTCAAGTCTTTGTGGATGGGTCCCTATATTGTTAAGTGTGTATTAGCAAAAGGAACCTACGAGTTGATGGATTATGATGGGATTCCACTGGTGCAACCCCGCAACGGGTTGTATCTCAAGCGTTACTATGCTTAGTTCAGCATAGTAATCCCTATGCTTTTGTTACATTTTTGTTTTCGCTAAGGGTAATTGTTTTGGTTAGGTAATCCAATTTTTTCATTTGTTACAGATGTCAAACCTATTGGAATCATTTTTTCGATATGCTGATGGAGCGAGTCGTAGTTCATGGAACCTATCTTCTGCGGCCTGGGCCATCTTCAATCCCAGCGGCGAGTTAGTGAGTTTCAGGGGGGTATGTATTGGTCAGTCGACGAACAATATAGCTGAATACAACGCGTTGATGGAACTCCTCTTTGATGCCATCGCACATGGCATATGCCAGCTTGTCATCAGGCTAGACTCACAACTCGTCATCCTACAACTCACCGGTATCTACTCTATACGGAATCCAACTATCTATCGCATGTTCCTAAGGGTCAAGATTTTGGAAAGACAGTTCGATTTCATTCAATATCAACATATTTCCATAAATTTAAACACATTAACAGACTCATTAGAAAATTATGTGTTAGATAGACATTTGCGACATTTATAAAAAGAAGCATCACATTAATAATTGCAACAGGATCATGTAACTTAACCAAAATAAAGCTCCGAAAATCAAAAATATATATCTATAACTGTTTATGGTTTACACATAATGTTCTGTAACCAAGACAAAATCGGTCAAATGACCCAAAACTCAAAATGCTAGGGGACACTCTAGTCTAATGATGCTAGTGATAACAAGTCACCGCCTGTGCAATCATGCGTAAAAGCCTAGTCCATCAACTCGGCATGCCAGTAGTATGTCGTTGCAACCGCAGGGGCATCTCGTCAGTCCTCACGTCTGGAATACCAAGGGTGAGACCCTTGACCTGATCCTGTAATGCTGAAAGAGTCTCGGCCACATCAAGGTCGCAGAGGATGGCCCTCCCCACAGCCTCTCCTGCAGGAGCGGCAGCTGGTTCTCTCCGGCGTACTGCTGGTCAAACTGGTCCAATATCTGCATGAGCACATGAGTTTTTATTAGTCTTGATCAAAGATAAGAACATTATAAAAACAATGAACAAAGATATGGTCATAGAATTTACCCATAGCACCCCACTGCTCGCCAGCCGGCAGCACCAAATCCGGGTCACCCTGGAAATCCATGCCAGCATATGGAAACTTGGCGTAAACCATCTCCTAACGGTCGAACCACTCAAAGAAGGTATCAGAGAATGAAATCTAAGGCTGGAAAGCATGTCGAGACATGAGGTCAACCCATCTCTACATCCGTGGCTCAGTCAGTGGAGGTAAGCCAAGTGAGATGTACTGCGGCTGCATCAATGGGATCTTCTCCAAAGCGAAAGTGGTCAAAATAGAACCATAGCTAAAATTCTTGGATCTTCCACTTTTCACCTTGGTCAGTTGTTCTTTCATCACACCAGTTGAACACCTTCGGTTCAAGGCATTCCAAAGCATACTGCATATAAGACCTGTTAGCTATATGAAGAGCCGCACTACCAGCTAGTCTAACAAAAGTGAACAGAATGGTCCTCAAGGGCCAGTCAGTGACATCTCAGATGTTGATCTTGCTGTCTGTACTCGGCTGAGATCCCTCTCTGCAGTGCCGGCGAATGTACTCTCTCACAGATTGACCCCCACGGGCAAAACCTGATAATGAGAGAGGGGCACCATGCCTCGATAAACCGGTCAAAAAATAGATGTCCACAATAGTCAAGGGGATAGATTTGCCCCTGACCTGGCACGATCCCAGGCGTCGAGGAAATATTGCAACAAGTTGATTTGTTGCCTCATGCTAGAGATGCAGAAAAACTTCAGCATGCCACAATTCTGCAGTGCAGTTACCGTACCCGGATCATGTAAAGCAACCGTGTCCTCTTCTTTATGCTCACGTTCTCGCCATGTAACAACCATTTTGCTCCGATAAATCTTTGAAAAACAAACAAGAGAAGAGTCAGGGTCCTGATTTGGCAGAAACAGGCAAAAATTCCATGAAAAACAGTGCAAAAGTTCCCCTCCTTACGCCCATCGCACCCCAGCAGTGTACTGGGAGCGATGCATACTGATTGGCCAGTGATAAGACTAGTAGGCATCACACCTTTCGATATAGGAAGGGTACGATGGGGCCAAGGCGAATTGTTCAAAACCCTAGAGGCTTAGGAAAGCAGGGAAACATGCTCAAAATTCAAAAAGGAAAGAATGCAACTGAAGAGCACAGGTTTGGCTCCTACCTGGTCGAGACGGCGCCGAAAATCATCCACAAAATCTCCTGAAATCAGCTAGTGAAAATCAAGAGGGAAAAACACCTCCAGAGCTCCAATAAACCAATTTCAAATGAAATGGTAAAATGAGAGGTAAAAGTCACTTCTAAATTACTATTCGCATAATTTGAGTAAGATGTTAGTGTTTTTAACTCATTTGTCAAGCATATGTTTTCATTTCTAATCGGTTTGATGAAGCAATTGAACAGGTAGTACGACCATTGAAAGAACAAAGTGCTAACGGTGAATCAAATAATCAATGACCATTATCACGAGTAGTTTTTATGTGGATTTCAAGCTCATTAAAAATTAAACATAAGCAAGGAGCAAATGTTTCCACCAGAGTTTAAGCTCATTAAAAAATGAACCGATTTCCGGTAAATAACCTATGAATGCATTATCATCAGCTTTTAAGCCTTGGTCGTGTTCTCATCATCACCTCCACTTTTTTAGCCGATCATACGCCTCCATTTGATTGTTTACCCTTTTGAGGAACAACTGCGATGAGTGATCTTGCTAGCCATCCTTGTGACACTGTCGTGATTGGAAAATTCCAAACCTTACTTGGAATCAGCTGCTACCCGAAATTATCACT
>APFE030856213.1:0-20102 GCA_000404065.3 Pinus taeda
TAAAATAGTGAAATTTTAAATATTTTATTATCATATATTACAAAATTATCACATAAATTATTAACCAGTAAATAATATCGTACAGAATTAATAAATTACTTCTAAATGTGAAAAATAATATCGTTTAAAATGTGAAAAACAATATTGTCTCAACTATATCTGAACACAATTTTTTTAGAAGACTGAGGTTGTACAGAGCACTTTAGCATAGATCGATAGTATGTGAATATAGACCACTCACTTAAAGAATATGGCAAAATATTTAGTCTAATTATTGAGTGTATAAGGTATAATCGAGTATGATGGCGAAATATATTAAATTAATAGTATAAACAGCTTGATATTTGGATTATTTATTAGGAGTTATCAGTGGACAAGATGATGAAATATTCGGATTCCCAGTACAGTGCATGGAAAAATTATTCTTCGAACCAGTCTTGGAAAAATTAGTATTCGAAGCCGTCTTGGAAGATTCAAAATAAGAACAAATTCCGGGTTTGAGTAACGTGTAAATTTTAGTGATGAATATATACAAACTCCAACTTTTAAAAGATACATTAAAACTATTGAGATAAACAGAGTCAAAGGTGAGAGAACTTTCAAAATTACATTTTTGAAATTTTTATAGTAGTTTAGCCATAAAATTTTTATAATAGTTTAGTCATAAAAAAATTATTATTATATTTAAATAAAAATAATATTATAATAATTTAAGTAAACTAAAAAATAAATTTAATTATTGAAAATATATTAAAGGAAAAAAATAAAGTATTATTATTTATATATTTAATATATTAAAACAAATTATTAGGGAGGACATGTGTAGGGAGCTCTTTCATCAATAGGAATTCTAGATGAAGTTTTCCATAAAGCTAAGGGTTACGACCAATAATTTGGTAAAAACTTATGCTCTATAACAAGCCTTCTCACCACTTTATTGTTTTCGGAGATTCTTTAATCATAATTTAACACATACAAAAAAACTGCCAAAACTGCCTGCACCTCCCCCCAAGAGTGCATGTTTTCCATTTTTTCTTCTGTAGGTATGCTCTCATGTTTTCCAATTTTTTCCCTTTAGCTATGCCATTATACACTTACGATCATACCTGCAGGGGTTATCTAGGGGGAACTTCATGGCCT
This sequence comes from Pinus taeda, assembly GCA_000404065.3. Lineage (NCBI taxonomy): Eukaryota > Viridiplantae > Streptophyta > Pinopsida > Pinales > Pinaceae > Pinus > Pinus taeda. Next base: position 1,141 of record APFE030856213.1, read on the forward strand.
CAAGGATCTTGGCAGCTTGTTTAGATGTTCTTTCATGGAAAAAAGCATACCCCCATTGCAATAGGGTAGATTATCTGACTCTTCTTGTCAGATGTGGCCCCCCTTCAGGGTCTTTGTCTACTGCCAAAACTGCCTGCACCTCCATCTAAGAGTGCATGTCTCCTCTTCTTCAGAAGAATTCCTTATTATTGTTACTTTTGTTATGGTTGAGGGGTGAATGTATACTGTAAGTCCTTTTCTATTGTAGTAGGAGCATTGGGACCAACCCCTAGCCCAAGCCCCTTTGGCCTCTTCCACACTGAAGGAGGCACTGTTGGTCCTCACTTCTCTTTAGCCAAACCTCCTAAGCCCTTGTAGCCCATAGCAGTCAAAATTGGTTTTTTCTTTTGGGGTACACCTGCTCAATGGTCTGGAATTGAATTGGGATACTTGGAATAGGAAGAGGCCGGTCCTGGACCACCAATTGTTATTTATCCATTTGTTCTTTCCAGTTTCTAGCAATGCTGGCAGTCTATTCCTCTTCCTGCTCTTATTGGGCATGGACCTGGTCATAAAGTAGTTCTTAGAATTGTTGGTCCTATGGGAGGCTATCATAGGTTTCCTTTTCTTCTTTCAAGTAGATTATCATCAATATAATCTAACTCTAACCAAACTAGAAACCATAGTGCCTTGTCATTTACAAGAGGGTAGGTTTTCCACTATAAAGTTCAAATAATTATGTGGCATAAGGACTATAATAGACATGTTCTTCAAGGAACCTCCGCTCACTTAATTTAAGCACTTTAATGAGACTACGAGGATGCTTGGAAGGTTGCATAGCACTAACAGCACTCCACACCTTGTGGAGAGGCTTTATCCTACACTCCAAGCTGCAATGAGACACTAAATTAGGATATGATAAAACAAACTTTGCAGGAAGCCCTACAGTGTGCATGAAAAAATCCATGTTCTTCTGCAACTTATCCATGGAATCATTAAGTATATATGGGTTTCTCCTAAAAATATCCTTCATCTCATCTTCCAGGAGGCCAAAAGTTGCCCAATACTTCAATTTTTTTTTTCCAAAAGTTAAGGCATATTACTACTGACTAGAATCTGAGGTGCTTGTTAGCTCTGCTACATATCTTTGATTTCTAAAGGTCGAAAGTGAGACTGGTTCTTGGTCATGCTCAAAAGAGACTCACAACAATCATTTTCTCCTTCCCTTGCACCACTCATTCTCCCTTCCTCAGTCCTAAAAAAAGGATTAATTCCTTTATCGGGTCTGGGTTTAATTGTTATTGTAAGTCGCATCCATGTGTGTATAAAGGTTGCACTCCTCGACTTCCGCTGATGCGATATTTTGATGTGATTTGATCGAAATCGCTCATCGCCCTACATAAAGGCCCAAAACTACCAAAAGAAAAATCCGATCCGACGACTCCTGTCCCACCCGATAAAGAGACTCGCCCGATATTGCAAGACAAGAAAATGAACAAGTAATTAGTAGGGATTCGGGACAAGAGAAAATTGTAGAATACATGCAGACCTCTATCTATTTCCTCTGTCCTCTACATACACTATCAAATGAAATGAAATACACCAATTCATGCATGCAAATTGATACTGAGATCACTTTTATCATACAGAGGGAGTGTGTGATGGATAGTGTGAGATAGTTTATCTCATTTGCATGTGGAGTTCAGCAATAAGTTAGGAGTCACCCAGGATTCAGGAATGATGATGTTATAGTGTTTGATCTATTTAGTTAATGAAAGTATGGAGTCCAACTTTCCAAAATCTGAATCACAAATTCTATTGCCTCTTTGGTTATTGATATCTGTCTGCATTCATATTGATATATGGAGAACAATGTGCCACTAAGAAGAAATCCAAGGCTATTATCGTCCATGAACAAACTTTTGAGGGAAAATTGCTATGAGATTTAACTGTGCTACTAATTAGCATACTGGTGTCAGCACTAGACAACAAGCATTAAGGCAACAGAGTACGAATGAGAGTGTTACCTAACATCAAATATCTTTGGGACTGCTTTATTGCAAGGTTGACTTCAATAGGGTAGATTATCTGACTCTTCTTGTCAGATGTGGCCCCCCTTCAGGGTCTTTGTCTACTGCCAAAACTGCCTGCACCTCCATCTAAGAGTGCATGTCTCCTCTTCTTCAGAAGAATTCCTTATTATTGTTACTTTTGTTATGGTTGAGGGGTGAATGTATACTGTAAGTCCTTTTCTTTTGTAGTAGCAGCATTGGGACCAACCCCTAGCCCAAGCCCCTTTGGCCTCTTCCACACTGAAGGAGGCACTGTTGGTCCTCACTTCTCTTTAGCCAAACCTCCTAAGCCCTTGTAGCCCATAGCAGTCAAAATTGGTTTTTTCTTTTGGGGTACACCTGCTCAATGGTCTGGAATTGAATTGGGATACTTGGAATAGGAAGAGGCCGGTCCTGGACCACCAATTATTATTTATCCATTTGTTCTTTCCAGTTTCTAGCAATGCTAGCAGTCTATTCCTCTTCCTGCTCTTATTGGGCATGGACCTGGTCATAAAGTAGTTCTTAGAATTGTTGGTCCTATGGGAGGCTATCATAGGTTTCCTTTTCTTCTTTCAAGTAGATTATCATCAATACAATCTAACTCTATCCAAACTAGAAACCATAGTGCCTTGTCATTTACAAGAGGGTAGGTTTTCCACTGTAAAGTTCAAATAATTATGTGGCATGAGGGCTAGAATAGACATGTTCTTCAAGGAACGTCCGCTCACTTAATCTAAGCTCTTTAATGAGACTACGAGGATGCTTGGAAGGTTGCATAGCACTAACAACACTCCACACCTTGTGGAGAGGCTTGATCCTACACTCCAAGCTGCAATGAGACACTAAATTAGGATATGATAAAACAAACTTTGTAGGAAGCCCTACAGTGTGCATGAAAAAATCCATGTTCTTATACAACTTATCCATGGAAACATTCAGTGTATATGGGTTTCTCCTAAAAATCTCCTTCATCTCATCTTCCAGGAGGCCAAAAGTTGCCCAATACTTCATTTCTTTTTTCCAAAAGTCAAGGCATATTACTACTGACTAGAATCTGAGGTGCCTGTTAGCTCTGCTACATATCTTTGATTTCTAAAGGTCGGAAGTGAGCTTGGTCCTTGGTCATGCTCAAAAGAGACTCACAACAATCATTTTCTCCTTCCCTTGCACCACTCATTCTCCCTTCCTCAGTCCTAAAAAAATGATTAATTCCTTTATCGACTCTGGGTTTAATCGCTATCGCAAGTCGCATCCATGTGTGTATAAAGGTTGCGCCCCTCGGCTTTCGCCGATGCGATATTGCGATGTGATTTGATCACAATCGCTCATCGCGCTACATAAAGGCCCAAAACTACCAAAAGAAAAACCTGATTCGACAACTCCCATCGTGCCCAATAAAGCGACTCGCCGGATCACTCCTCCGTCGTCCAATCAGTTTTGTCAAGATCGAATGGTCTTCGCTCATTTCATCCCCAAAAAGGGATGGCACGTTAGCACGTGATGGAGAGAAATTTTTCTCTCTCCTTTGTCACTACATGTCACATGTTGAATGGAATCGCACGCCCTCACCCTTTTACCACCTAATGCCCAAAGGCAGTGTGATTGAGACCGCTTACCACTTAATCCTCTATCCTCACCTAATAATTGTCACACACCTTCCTCGCCCAACCACCATTGGATCAGTTCTGCCAAGATCCAACGGCCCATGCTTGTTCCGCTCCTGCTTCTTCCGATATCCCCTGCCAAGTCATCTCTACCATCTATCCTCCTGATCTAACAGCTGACTCTTCTCCTTCCTCCTACTTGTCCACCTGCTATTCAGTCCACGTCTCTTAACTGTTCCATGCTCCCGAAGGACAAAGGTGACTAGTCTACCAGTACCAGGTGCATTTCCTCCTCAAAAAAAGGACAGAGCTCGAGTAAATAACCGCATTTAATAGTTATGGGATTTCATCCTATACGACACCTTAACCACCTGAAAGGACAGCAAAGCACAGGAAAAAGATCAAAATTATCCACTGAAGCAAGCAAATGCACCAGAGACTCCATCAAGCAATTAAAGCGGTTGGTGGTCAAGTATGACCCCTCCATACTTAGAATGGCCGAGTGCCTTTGTAATGAAACTCTATATATCTCGAGAAACAAGATGTAATTAGGGTTGATGGTTGTTGTTTTTATGTAAGGTTAAACTTCTCGAGACTATAACTGCTTTCATACTTGCAGCGTCTTGTGTTCATTTTCAGCTAATACGAGCTTTTTTTGTTGTTAATTGATCACTTTCCATTTCTATTATGTTCCAGGTTATGCCTGATATGCCGTTGTCCTAAACTCTTTATGTTTGGCATTAGAGGAGTTGTCATCCTATCTCTATGTTAAAGTCTTGTATGTATCAGTGAATGAGTTATTCAGGTTTCTTTTCACCTAGTGACAGAGAGCTGTCATCTTGTCTATACATTAGGGAATTAGATTTGCAGACCTCTTTACTAGTTGCAGCTGGCCATCACAAGGTCTTGTACATCTGCTGGTGTGGTCAATATTCTCCATGTTCACCCAATCCTTTAATTGTGAGTAATTGGTGGTCTAAAGCCTTGTAGCCTGGGGGTGTTCATGCATGTCTGGAGTCAAGAAAAGTAGAAGTGGTTATCTTGCTTGAACAAGCATCATTCCTTCCATTCATCCATTTGCAACAATTAGTTGAATTTTTATGTTCCCAAGCATCTCCAAGCTACAACCTAGGAGAGTTTCTTGGGGTGATAACATTAATTGGTGCCATTGCTGGGGAGAGGAGATTGAAGCTCAGCTTCCCTGGAAGAATGACACAGTTCCAGCTTTGATGATAGACAAAGTCTGGGCACATTTCTGGTTGTAATCATCTATCTGGTGACTCTACTAGAGGACCAACCTAGTGGCGACTCCACATTATAGTTCTGGCTCAATTTGTGAGGCATACTTGGAGAAATCCTCAGAAGTCACTGGCTGACCGAGTGCCTGACCCTGAGAAGATTGTCAAGCAGTGGAAAACATCACAGAAAGGAGCATCAAGATCAGGTAAGCCTAAGAAATCTTATATATCTCTGCAAGAGAAGATTATAGCTGAGAATATACAGTTTGAAGATCTAGAGTCTAGCATTGTTGGTAAAGAAATACTCACAGAGATTCATAAAGATCCTTTTTTGTTCAGTTCTCCTTTGGATCTCAGTCTAAAGAAAGCCTCCCATACAGTCCATCGTATTCCTTTGTCCCTGTCATCTATTTCATTGATTTCTACCATCCAATCTGCCAGTACCTTTCCACCCATCCCAGTCATGGCAGGCCAACACGCACCCATGAAGATCGAAAAAATAATAGCTGCTAGGTATGGACCCCTGGTCTTGCATGTTCCTTTGAATGCCATGCCTGCAGGAGAGTACCAGAAATATATGCCCAAGTTCACTAGTACAGAGAGAGTAACAGCTGAAGAACACCTTGAATCTTTCTATAGTTATGTTGATAACCTAGATATCAGTGAGGATGATGTGTGGATGAGAGTGTTTTTCCAGAGCCTTGATGGAGACGCTAGAAATTGGTTCAAAGAACTGGCCCCTAGGTCCATAACAGACATTCAAGCATTAGATGATGCATTTTTGAAGCACTGTGGAGTTAAAAAAGACCTGCTATATTACCATACAGAGTTTGGAAACCTCAAGAGGGAAAATGGGGAATCATTGCCTGATTTTAATAAAAGATTCAATTGTATGTATAGTAAGATACCTGCTGAAGTAAAGCCAACCCCCACCTCTGCCAAACTCACTTATGCCAATGCTTTTGACTTTGATTTCTGCCTACTTTTAAGAGAAAGAAGACGTGCTTCTTTGGCTGATATGCAAAATGCAACCCTAGAAGTAGAATAAAACATCATGGCTACAGAAAGGCTCGAAGGTAATGCTGAAAGGAGAAGACAGAGGGGTGAGTCGTCATCATCCTCAGATCTCAAGATCGATAAAATGGCCAGGATGATAGAGTCATTAGCCTCTAAAGTTTCCAAATTAAGGGTGGAGTAGCATTCAAGGGAAGGACTAGTTGCTTATACCTTTGCAAATCCAAATCCAAATCCATATAAAGGAGCAAAGCAACAGTTGCAGATTTTGTGAAGAAACAAAGATGCCAATGAATACCAAAGGGTGAAGACCCTTTTTCAGAATATAGTCATGGAAGAAGAGCAGTTTGAAGAAGATGATGAGGTCCATGGTATGGAAGACAAGGGCAGTGCCCCTTTCTTAACCAAAGTTTCCTATGAGAAGTCATTATTCAAAGGCTCTGCTCATGATTTTGTTGTCCTTGCAGAACAACAAGTTTACAAATAGAAGAAACCAATAGCAAATCCAATCTTCTTCAAAGTTCTAGCTATAGAGGTAAGAGGCCTTGAATGTTCCCCTTCTTCTATCAGGTTTCAGTTAGAAATTCAGAAGCCAAGAATACCCATGCCTCTGATTGAGCCAGTGAAGAAAGAGTCCTTCAAGAAATCTATCCTTGAAGAGCGTGAGCCTAAAGCCAGCCAAACTTCTAATGACTATGCAAATCTACAAACTGGCCAACTTTCTGTTATCCCCAACCTAGTGATAAAAAAGGGTGAAGTCAATTCCCCATCATCTTATGTTTCTCTATTTGTTCAAGAGACAATCCCTCATGATTTCTCCCTAGGTGTTGAGGCCAACTATAACTCAATGCCCAAGGCTGATATGGATAATCTCAGTCTTGATATTCCTAAGCCTACCCAGTTGGCCTCCACACAGCTTGAAAGGGCAGTTTGCCATATCACAAAGGAAGAAGGTGCACAGATTTGGGACACCTCCTTGGATGGGGCTTTTTCTAAGAAAGCTGCAGGAGCAGGTGAAGTTTTTGTGTCCCCCACACAAGAATGCATTGATTCACCATTTATATTAATTATGCAAGCCACAAAGGACACAGTCGAGTACACAGCAACCCTTATTATTCATCAGGTGTACAAAAGCTTCCATGAAGAGCATCCAAGGACGAGAGCATACAAAGAGGGGGTGAAATATAAACCATCTCTACCAAATAAGGTCAAATGTCTTAAAATTTTTGAGGTAGATGATCAAATCAATCTGATTTTGCATGTCTTTGATGAACCGGCTGACAGGCATATTGACCAAGAGAAGGAGAAAAATTTTTGATGGCCCAGTAAATGGGCAGTTTAGAAAATTATGTTGTTTAAGGTCTTTAGGCCTTAAAGTTGTAACTATGTTGTTTTATCAGTTTTAGTGTAAGCTTAATTAGACTCCATGCCCAATGGAACACTAGGAAATTTTTCTCGTCTAGTATGATAGGAAAGGCAATGATCTGCAGTTCTTGAGACCTCACAGGGAGGATCTCATCCCCAGAAGGAGCCAGTGTTAGATCTGCTACATATCTTTGATTTCCAAAGGTTGAAAGTGAGCCTGGTTCTTGGTCATGCTCAAAAGAGACTCACAATGGTCATTTTCGCCTTCCCTTGCACTGCTCATTCTCACTTCCTCAGTCCTAAAAAAACAATTAAGTCCTTTATCGAGTCCGGGTTTAATCGCTATCACAAGTCGCATCCATGTGTGTATAAAGACTATGCCCCTCGGCTTCTGCCGATGCGATATTTCGATGAAATATGATCGCAATCGCACGTCGCCCTACATAAAGGCCCCAAACTACTAAAAGAAAAATCAGATTCGATGACTCCCATCATGCCTGATAAAGAGACTCACCTGATCACTCCTCTGTCGTCCAATCAGTTCCATCAAGATCGAACGCCCTTTGCTCATTTCGCGCCCACAAAGGGATGGAACGTTAACGCATGATGGAGAGTAGTTTTTCTCTCTCCTCTGTCACCACGTGTCACGTGCTGAATGGAATTGCACGCCCTCACCCTTTTACCACCTAATGCCCAAAGGTGGTGCGATCGAGACTGCTTACCACTTAATCCTCTGTCCTCGCCCGATAACCGTTGCGCACCTTCCTCGCCTGACCACCATTGGATCAGTTCCGCCAAGATCCAACAACCCACGCTTGTTCTGGTCTCGCTTCTTCCGATATACCCTGCTAAGTCATCTCTACTGTCTATCCTCCTGATCCGACGGTCGACCCTTCTCCTTCCTCCTACTCGTCCACCTGCTATGCAGTCCATGTCTCTTAATTGTTTCATGCTCTAGAAGGACGAAGGTGACTAGTCTACCAGTACCAGGTGCATTTCCTCCTCAACAACCGCATTCAACAGATAGTATGGCTAAGAAGGAAAAGGACTGAGCTTGAGTAAATAACCGCATTTAACAGTTATGGGATTTCATCCTATACAACACCTCACCACCTGAAAGGACAGCAGAGCACGGGAAAAAGATCAGAATTATCCACTGAAGCAAGCAAATGCACTAGAGACTCCATCAAGTAGTTAAAGTGGTTGGTGGTCAATTATGACCCCTCCATACTTAGAATGGCCGAGTGCCTTTGTAATGAAACTCTATATATACCCAGAAACAAGATGTAATCAAGGTTGATGATTGTTATTTTGATGTAAGGTTCAAATTCTGGAGACTATAACTGCTTTGATACTTGCAACGTCTCATCTTCATTTTCAGCTAATACAAGCTTCTTTTGTTGTTAATTGCTCACTTTCCATTTTTATTCTATTCCAGGTTCTGCCTGATATGCCATTTTCCTAAACTCTTGATTTTTGGCATTAGAGGAGTTGTCATCCTATCTCTATGTTAAAGTCTTGTATGTATCAGTGAATGAGTTATTTAGGTTTCTTTTCACCTATTGAGAGAGAGTTTTCATACTGTCTGTACGTTAGGGAATTAGATTTGCAGACCTCTTTACTGGTTACAGCCAGCCATCACAAGGTCTTGTGCATCTGATGGTGTGGTCAGTATTCTTCATGTTCACCCAATCCTTTAACTGTGAGTAATTGGTGGTCTAAAGCCTTGTAGTCTGGGGGTGTTCACGCATGTCTAGAGTCAAGCAAAGTAGAAGTGGTTATCTGGCTTGAACAATCATCATTCCTTCCATTCATCCATTTCCAGCAATAAGTTTAATTTTTATGTTCCCGAGCATCTCCGAGCTACAACCGAGGAGAGTTTCTTGGGGTGATAACAGTGCCCATTTAAAAACCTTGGAAACATCAACCTCTGTTCTGAACAGAATTTGACGATACTTCATGTTAGGACACAAAAGTTTCTCTATACCATAGTTAATCAATCTAGGTGCCCAAGGTAAGGCAAGTTTTATATCTTGGGCAGTGAGACCCTGTGTTTTCATCCACTCAAACTTGGATTTCAATAGCCGATCATCATTGAAAGCGAGAATAGATGGCTTTCTGGTAATGAGGTTCCTTACCCAATCATGCGTGAACCCTGAATCTATCAAGAACCAAATGGCTTGTTTGGCTGTAGAAGTGGATCTCGTTCTGACAAAGGTTGGCCTTATTTTGAGGATTCCTGAAAGCTCAGACAGGCACAATCCACATTCGTTGAGTAAGAAATCTGAAATGAGGCACGTGTTCTCTGCTATTGGTTAACCTGTGGGGTTGTCCTTAGCAGCAATAGATGTAGAGATATAGGTATGAGAATCATTTTTGATGTTTCAAAATTTCTAGTTGTTGCCTCATCCCCTGTGCAATTGCCTCAACATATCTCAGAGAAGCCTAGTCATAAATCAATCTACCAAGACCAACATGGATGGGACCATCCACAGTGTGTTCCTCATATATGCTTTCTCCATATTTCTACAGTAGTTCTTGTAGGCTACTAACGTAGTAGGTGCACTCGTGCATAAAGTTTCAAAAGGCTGTGTAATGTGACCAACAAATGAATTCCTATATTAAATAGTGTCTGCAGTAATACTAATTGATTCAAAAAACAATCACTAATAAGAAAACAAATAATTCATGCCACTTTAAAGACTATAAATGTTATAAGAATTTAAAAGGTCCCCACAAGCCAATGGTATTGGGCATTCTCTTTTACAAGTTAGCCATAATTTAGACAAACTAAAAATCTTCATGTCTACAAGTGACTAGAGGCTTTCACAATTGTTGAGTATTTCTTGAAAAGAATTGTTTAATGGATTTTCAATCGATCTATCCTCACAAATGAATTATAGTCGCAATATTACTAGTGAGCAAACAAGGATCATGACGCTGGATCTTAACCAATAGACGATCCCTTGGTTAATGCACTTAATCATCAAGAGAAAGGCAATATAATCTAACTATGACCAAACCAGAAACCATTGTGCCTTGTCATTACAAGAGGGCAAGTTTTCCATTGTAAAGTTCAAATAATTCTGTGGCATGAGGGTTGGAATAGGCATTTTCTCGATTAGTTACTTGGTATTCATGTTTTGAAAAAGATGTTTCCTGATTTTGTGCTCGAGTTTCCTATTATATTTTTTATTATAAATATTTATTATTTATAAAGCATTGGCAATAAAAAAGTTGGACACATTATATACAGGCAGAGATACCGTTTTGAATATGTTCATGGCAGACCCATCAAAATGAGCTGCATATGCTTTTATTTGCTTAAATAAGAACTGCTTTTTGATAATCGAGTTCCAACCAAAGGAAATTTTTTACCTGCAACAACTATAGTTATTGTGTAAATTACATGATAAGCCACCTTCAAAATATTAGTGGGAATGTTACAACTTATACTAGAAAGTTTTGTCATCAAGGTTCTTTCTATGCGATGCTTGTGCATAACATTTGGGGCTCTGGCATGTACATTCAGATTGAAACGTAGTGTTGCCCCTTGGTATTTTCTTGCACATAATGGAGTCGTAGAAATGACTTTGCTTATTAGCATTTACTAGATAATGATTTGACTTTAGAGTTTGTTGACGTCTCTTTTCTTAGTAAAACATTTGTCTTTCCAAGAAGTGTGTCATAGAACCTGCAGAGGCTTTATAACCCCATAAATTATAATATTGCAAGACAAGAAAATGAACAAGTAATTAGGTTGGATTCAGGACAAGAGAAAATTGTAGAATACATGCCAAATATGAAAAGGTAAAAAACAGAACTCTATCTGTTACCAATTTATGTATGCAAATTGATATTGAGATCACTTTTATCGTACAAAGGGAGTGTGTGATGGATAGTGTGAGATAGTTTATCTCATTTGCAGGTGGAGTTCAACAATAAGTTAGGAGTGACCCAGAATTCGGGAAGCTATGAAGTTTATAACCTGTATAAGTAGGGTCTTTTCACTTCCATCATATTGTTCAGAGAACTGTTACCTGTATTTATCAGGTTTCTTCTTACCTACTATTTTCTGTCACATCAATGCATGTTGGCCTATGGCATTGTCTACATTCAAGCATCAAAGCTAATTTTTGATGAGAATATTCGACAGGCATAGGTTTTCCATAATGTAAAATTCATTAAGAAAACAACTCGTCCATCAGAGCATGCTTATTTTAATTCCTTAAGTCACTTTATTTTATCATAATATACATGAAATGTGTGGTTTGTTCCATGGGATACCAACAAATCTAACCAAGCATTCAAATTGATTCTCAAGATTGGTCCATCCTTAATTCCTTCCTTTTCTGTTTCATATTGCTTGAAAAAAAGACTCAGGTTTAAACATCCACATTATGCTGCAAAAAAAAAAAACTAAACTAAACTTTAACTACCCTCTCAAGAGCTGATAATCCAACCACTTATAAAATATTACATGATGATGTTACAGTGTTTGATATATTTCATTAATGAGCGTATGGAGTCCAACTTTCCAAAATATGAATCACAAATTATATTGCCTCTTTGGTTATTGATATCTATCTGCATTCAGATTTATAAATGGAGAACAATGACCCCATAAATTATAATATTGCAAAATAAGAAAATGAACAAGTAATTAGTTGGGATTCAGGACAAGAGAAAATTGCAGAATACATGCAGACCTCTATCTGTTTCCTCTGTCCTCTACATACACTATCAAATGAAATGAAATACACCAATTCATGCATGCAAATTGATACTGAGATCACTTTTATCATACAGAGGGAGTGTGTTATGGATAGTGTGAGATAGTTTATCTCATTTGCAGGTGGAGTTCAGCAATAAGTTAGGAGTGACCCAGAATTCAGGAACGATGATGTTATAGAGTTTGATCTATTTCATTAATGAACGTATGGAGTCCAACTTTTCAAAATCTGAATCACAAATTCTATTGCCTCTTTGGTTGTTGATATATGTCTAAATTCATATTGATATATGGAGAACAATTTGCCACTGAGAAGAAATCCAAGGTTGTTACGGTCCATGAACAAACTTTTGAGGGAAAATTGCTGTGAGATTTAACTGTGCTACTAATTGGCATACTGGTGTCAGCACTAGATAACAAGCATTAAGGCAACAAAGTACGAATGAGAGTGTTACCTAACATCAAATATCTTTGGGACTGCTTTATTTCAAGGTTGAATTCAATGAAATTTTAAGGATTTTAGATTTTTCTAGTAAATAAATAAAAGAAGAATTTTTTTTCTTACATTGTGATTTCTACTATCAATGTAATTTCTCCTATTAATCAGAAAAATGAAACAATTTACAAATGCAACAGAAAAAGAAAAAGCACTCACTTTACGGAAATGTATCAAACAAGTAACACTCTTTTAAATGCGAAAAGCTATAGCTAGCTGGAGGTTGTTCAAGGGTTATGTAATTGAATTTTCAGTGTTTTGCATAGCACTAATATCACTCCACACCTTGTGGCAAGGCTTGATCCTAGACACCAAGCTGCAATGAGACGCTAAATTAGGATATGATAAAACAAACTTTGCAGGAAGCCCTGCAGTGTGCATGAAAAAATCCATGTTCTTCTGCACCTTATCCATGGAAACATTTAGTATATATGGGTTTCTGCTAAAAATCGCATTCATCTCATCTTCCAGGAGGTCAAAAGTTTCCCAATACTTCATTTTTTTCCAAAAGTCATGGCATATTACTACTGACTAAAATGTGAGGTGACCATTGAAAAACCCTGGAAACATCAGCCTCTATTCCTAACAGATTTTGAAGATACTGCATGTTAGGACAGGAGTAGTCTATAATGCGACTTTTCGGAGATTCCGATCATCCGAAAAGTGCATTATTCCGACCAACCACGCAAACGGCCAACCATTATTCCGTCTCCGTCTCCGTCACCTCGCCGGAACGTGATCTCCGTTAGCTCCGTCACCGTCACCTCGCAGGCTGACTGCCTCTGTCAAATTCACCAACCTCGCCAATGCATTAACAAGCCTATGGCAATCGCGCCAACTCAATTTGAAAATTATTCGCTGCAGAGAGTAGGATTATTTCAGACTATACAGAGGCATGCAGATCTTCCAGTTGAATGTTGCTGCTCTTGAGAGGCTCATAGTCGCCCAGGTAAACTTCCAGGTGATCAGACAAAGAGGATTTGTCTATGCTCTCATGGTGGTAAGATTTGCACACAAAGTAAAACACGCTCTGTGTCAACAGCCCCATCAAGTTAATAAAACACAGCAACCCAACAAGGATCGTCCCATACGCGCCTGTCCCTGCACTGCTGACCCCGTAGCGGTGCCCGTGAAGAACAGCAAATCCGAAAATCCATCCAATAATTCCGGTGAATATGAGGTAATGAATGTCCAGCAAGAAGGCCGTGATCCGCTTTCCTTTGATGAGATCCTTGCTCTTCCGCAGGGCACCCAGACCGTATTTGTCCTCCAACACGGATATAACGCAGGCGAGGTGCCACACCATGCTCATATACACATACCCACAGAAGAAAACCGCGGTTATAAGAAGCAGGCCAAAAATAAAACCGCTGAATTCAATTCGTTCTCTCTCACGGTGAATATGAGCAGAAAGAAGACCGAGATGAAGGCTGCATAATAGGCAAAACCCATGAAGAAAAACCAGAGGAAAGTTACCATAAGGCGCTTCCAACCCCTGGGAATGATGCTCATAACCCTCCCGTAGGAAATTTCCTTGCTTGTATAGATGGAAGCCACGGTATACACCACCGCCGCTGTGGACAGCAACGAGAAGGCAAAAACAAAGACTTCATAGGCCGCTAGAAAGACGAAGAGCTCTGTCCATTCCCAGGTTAATTCCCTCACAGTCCTATCGCCGGCCGGGGTGCCAGCCAATACCTGATAAAATGTTTCGTTCCAACGCATTTCATTGAGCAGATATTTGGAAACCAAGTTGTGCCCCAGAATTGCGAAACAAAGGGGCCCCTGAAGTGAAGCATGCGGGGGGATGTGCTCCAGAACGTAGCCGAGGCCATCATTGGAAAGGAGGAGATCGGGAGTGAGCTTGGGACAAAGATTCAACATCTGGAACAGAACTAACTGTTTCATCATAATTATTCAGAGGCTTGTGAACACGCCCTGCAATGACTCTGCAAACCAACATGGCTCGTTTCACAGGAAACTTTGTCAAATTTTCCTCACACAGATTGATGGACTTATGAGCTCTGAGGCTAGTGGAAGTGGTATATATTCCCTTCCCTTTGGCTAATCCCTTACTCAGCAACCCCCCCGTTCGAATAATGTTGCAGACATTGCACTCCAAGGAAGTACATAGAGTTGTTAATTCCATGGTACCCAGAGAACACATTATGGTAGTGCCATGGAACCTCAACATTTTGTTCCCATCAGCCAAGCATCGAGGATGCTTCTTGGGTAGTTTACTGGCCTTGTTCATCACTGTTTCTCGATATTCCTCATATATGGCCAGTGCCTTCTGCGTGTTATTCACCCTGAGAACTCTCTCAATCTTTCCATATTCAATCTGAGTTGAGCCAACTGGATTTGAAGATGATTTCCATAATAGTCCTGGTAGAATCACCTTCCTTCAGCTCAGTGACTGCCAATGCAGAAAAAATAAGCTAAAACCACGTTGAAATTTTTAAGAAAAGCCCAAGAAGAGACTTTGTAATTATAGAGACCACATTACAAAATGACACGGCATAAATGCATACAACAGTTATCATTCATATTCATATGCAGACCCTATGGAAAAAAACCCAAATGCCATAGCTGTCTGTAGGTAGAACTTTGAATAACTGAAAAAACAATATTGACATAGCTTTTATGTTAATTATTCTTCTGTATCCTTTTCAATATTAGATTTCTTAAATTTCTAGGCATGAAAAAAATGGATCTGCAGTTGGAAGCCTCTAAATCAATGGTGAGAAGTAGACATTTCTTTTAAAACATTAACAGTTAAAATATTTTCTATCTTTATATCTACTGCAGATAGTGCAGATTCCATGCATCTAACATATGCTAAAAATTTGCTTCATATCTGTTAGATACTCAAGTCTACAATTTACATAAGTTCAAAATAATAAGAAGAAACATTTCCTTTTACAACATTTACAGTTCCAGTGCAGATTCCATGCATTGTTGGATACTCAAGTCTGCAATTTACATAAACTCAAAATAATAATAAAAACATTTCCTTTTACAACATTTACATTTCCAGTGCAGATTCCATGCATTCAACAGATACCATAAACTTTGCTTCATATCGGTTAGATATTTAAATCTGCAATTTACATATACATTTCCAGTGCAGATTCCATGCATTCAACAGATACCATAAACTTTGCTTCATATCTATTGGATATTTAAATCTGCAATTTACATAAACTCGGAATAATAATAACAAACATCTCCTTTTACAACATCTACATTTCCATTGCTGATTCTATGCATCCAACAGATAAGATAAACTTATTTTGCAGAGAAACTTGGCTCCATATCCAATGGATATTCAAATCTGCAATTTATATTAACTAGAAACATTTCATTTTGCAACATTTACACTACTTTAGTAACATATGTTGATCTTAACATTGAATTTATTAAACTTCTGGCTATCAAAAGTCAATGGACATCTGCACTTTGAAGGTTAATAAATTCATGGTTGAAAGATGCATCTACGTACACAGACTATTCTTTTACAAAATTTTACACTCTTGATAACATCAGGAGACTTTTCTTTTGCAAACATTAACACTTCAGGAGACATTTTCTTTACAAGCATTTATATTCACTTAAAATAACTTCTCTTTAACAGCGTTTACACTCACTTCCAATAGCTTCAGTAACATATGTCCATCTTAACATTGAATTTATTAAACTTCTAGGTATTAAAAGTCAATCATGGAGATCTGGACATTGAAGCTTAATAAATCAATGGCTAACAGATATATCAATGCAAGTAGACATTTCTTATACAAACATTTACAATTGTAATAACTTAACATTGGATTTGCTAAGCTTCTAGGTATCAAAAAGTTCTTAAGAAATTGAAGGTTGAAAGATAGAACACTATTTCCTAAATTACAAACATATAAAATTCCATAAACTTAACAAACCCATTATAGTAAAAGAAACCACTGTTCAACTTCTTACTACCATGGTTAGCTGATGGCTCTGCAGTCCTTGAGCATTCATGCAATGTTGGCTGCACTCGAGGCAAATGCAGGCTTCATTGCTCATTTGAGCTTCTGGGTCCTGGAAAACTGGTGCACTGACCTTTCTGCGTGATGAAACAGAGGAGGGAAGATTTTTCTCAGGAGTTATGAGGTCTGACCCACATCCCTAAAATGTGAAATTCGAACTAGTATGAAGGCACAAACTGAACATTTTTTTTATTGGTATGTCTGTACCCTGATCTATGTAAATATTCTTGTACTATGTATGTGCGCTAAAGCATGTATTGCTTTGCAATACTGACAATCTTATGTTGTAGCTCATCTCCATGCATGTGAAGACATTCTAGGGAATCTGGTAACAAGTGTACATCTTTGCCTTCACCTGATTTGATAGGGTCACGATCTTAGTGTAGATTCTTACAGATTACACCACATATTGGGCAATTGTTTCCTTTGTAACCTGTAAATATTCTGCAGTAAAAACTTGTTCTAAAGGATTCAGAAATGATTGAATTTCTTGTTGGACTTTTTCTTACGACCTCACCTCACCCACTAAACCAATAGAAAGGACTTTATGCACCTGAATAAGAGATTCCATCCCATTGAGAAGATGCTTATATGAATCTAACATCTTGTCCAAATCCTTTGGCTGATTGTCATGTGAATGGACCTTGATGTGAATTGAAACTTTATCAAATTCTATAGTTATCCCTTCCTTTCTTAGAAGTTCTTCATGGGTGCATTTATATATTAAGTGGTTCAGTGATGTATGTTATCGAATTTTGTTGTGGCTAGCTTGAGCATTGCTCCCCTTCCTTTATTTTTTCCTGCATAGTTGGGAATGTTGATGTAACTTAATGTAGGTTCATCATTTCTTGGTAGACTAGGTTCATGGCATCTTCTAATATTGTCACCTCTCCTTGAATAGATTATTGTAACTCTTTTTTTCTTAAATGAGTCACACACAAATCTTGATTTTCATTTTTTACTTGTCTGACTCTTTGTTCAGAAGTAGCAATCTTGGTCTAAAGATAAAAAACCTGTTTGTTCAATCTATTCACATTCATCTTTGTTGTTTTCATGAAGGCAGTTCCAGCTGAAGAAATATTTTTTGGCTTCATGGTGGTATTTATGATAATCTCCTTCTCCATAACCACCTATATGCGCTTAGTTGGGTTCTTCACATAGCACTTTTGTCTTTATTTCGTTATCTTACATTGGATTTGATTGAAAGTGAGTCTAGTGATATCTAACACTTCTTCTTCTTCCTCCTGTGGGATCCCTATTTCTTGTAATGGAAAATTCCCACCAATTATTGGAGTGGAAGATGAAAAATAAAATGGAGGAAAATATAACTACTTCTCAGACCCTAGTGACTTCTCGTCATCTATTGTTTTTCTTTATTTCACTTGGAGGAGATCTTGTTCAATGTTTTTAGCAAAAGCCTACTGTTTTCTTTTGGCTTCCTCTTCTTCTCTCTGCTTCTTGTCTTCTTCTACTTCTTCTTTGTTCCTCCTCAACTTTTCTTTTTAATTCCTCTTGTTCTTGTTTCTTCCTCATCTTATTTCTTCTTTCATTCTACTTCATCTTCTCTTTGCTCATCCTCTTCTTTCCTTTGTTTATCTTCTCCTAACTTCTTTCTACGTTCTTCATCTTGATGTTTCTTCAAAAAATATTCCTCTTGTGTCCTCTGATTTTTCTCTCATTGTTTGCATTACTCCTCTTCTATTTTCCTTTTCATTTCTTGTTTTCTTTGAGATATTGCTACATTCCTTTGTTCTAGGTTTTCCTCTCCATCGCTTTCTCCTCCCTTTTTTTACTCTTAATTAGTATCTTATTGTTGGTCGCCCTTTGTTTCTTTTGTTTTCCATTCTTGTTTTAATGTCCCTTTTTCCTTTTAAGGAAATCTCTTTGTCCTCGAGACTCATGCTTTCCCTAGTTTCATCATCTCATTGCTCTTCCTCTTCTTCTTGTTGGTCATTCAGACCAAATTCCCTAGAAGCATTATATAAGTTCTTGAATTTATCTTCTTCATCTCCCTTATAATTTCTATAAGACTAGCCAACACCAACTTCTTTACAATTCATTGTTACAACACCTTTTGGATCATACTTCTGGAGACTCAAATCAACAAAATAGAAACCTTTTATTTCCTTGGATTTTGCTCCAGCTTCTTTGAAATTTTCAAGAGAGTATGCTCCAATTGTTAAAGGGAACACAAGAAATGGTCCCTTTTACCCTTTTCTAGTGTCTTAGACAACCTAGTGGTTAATTGGTAGCAAAATTCTTGCAAGAGGATTCTATTTGTTACTATTGTCGATAGAGAATGAGGAGTTGTGTATGTGCCAAAAACCTTGATACACATTGCTTCCCTAATCGATAACCAATATTCCATCTCGGTGAGGGTATTTTGAGCCTTCTCTGACATACAAGGTCGGTCATGACCGAAGAGTTCCTGATATATAGGAGCAATAAAAGATTTTGC
>APFE030856215.1:0-13007 GCA_000404065.3 Pinus taeda
GTGAGACTGTGAGAGAATACAGAGGATATTACAGCGGATTTGTTGTAGGTTGTGTCTCTTCATTTTGCTGGATAATAGAAGGGAAGGACTGGCTGTTCGAGGTGGACGTAGCGCAAACTGGGTGAACCACGTATATCTGTGTCTCTCTTGTTTTGTGCGTTTTCTGTGTTTATATTTCTGCAATATTTTATGTGTTCCATTGCTCCGTAATATATAATTTTCTAACAACAATGTTATTACCCAAGTCCTTACTCGTAGCCCGATATTAGTTGATTAACTTAACTTATTTGTATGCTTTCAGTTATACTTAACAACATTCACAATTCATATAAGTGCGCGAATAAAATAAAAAATATATTTGCCAATGATATCAAACATGTAATAACTTAACAAACAGAAACATGGAATTCAGATAAAAATTCTCTTTATTATTTTTTTCCTTCTGTTAGAGATTCAACTCTACCCTGTGCACTTAGCTGCAGGGGTCCGCACACTCAGCTGCAGACTCTACTAGGCCTTTACGCACTTAGCTGCAAAGCCTCTTCCTACTACTACGACCCAAGATACTTAGATTCTTACTCTATGCTTGCTATCTTATTCTATCCATCCAATTCCATTGCTCCATTGGTTCCTTTACAACTTAGAGCCTCACTCTATTTAGACAATCCCATGGTCCGTAGACCATGGGTAGGCCGACACTACATTCAAAACTTAGTGCAGACAACCCTATGACTCTAACATACAATTCATGCTTCGTGCCCACAATTCGCGGAGTCTTTACAACAATAACAACTAAAAACTTGGGCTTTGAGCCCCAAAACATGTTATGCGGGGGTTCCAAGCCCAATAGTGCACCAACACAAACATCGTGACTTTCCCTCGAGTCACTCGATTGGCGCGGCAATCTTGGTGCAGAGTCCCTCGAGCTAGACCCAAACGGTCTTGATGTCCACTGCGTACTGAGCTGTTGATTGTTGAACTTGTTGCATTTGTTCCTCTAAGGCCTCTGTGGCCGAATTATTTCATTACATTTGTATCGGCGTCTACTGCATATGTTTATAGTCCTGCACCATTGTCCGGCTCCTTGGGTCATGAAGATTGTGCTGTGTCTGGCTAGTCAGATAGTCGACCCACTCGTGTAGGGCTTCAAGTAGTTTCCATTTACTTTACCTAGGAAGGGTTCCCCATTCAGTTTGACTAGCTAGACTGCGCCGCCATCTATGACCTCCTTAACCACATATGGTCCCAGCCAATGCATTATGAATTTCCCTGGAAATTTTTCAAACTTACTATCACACAGTAGCACTAAGTCATTTACCTTGAAGGTGCACAACTTGATATGGCGGTCGTGTCAGGATTTTTAATGCTGCTTTTGCACCTGCTGATGAAATCTAGCCAAAAATCGTTCTTCCTCAAGTTCTTCCAATTGTGCGAGCCATTCCTCCAAAGCTTCACAACCCATCATTCCTGTGAGTGTTTTTATTTGTAGACTAGGTACAATATATTCCATCGGCATGATAGCTTCAACGCCATAAACTAACCAGAAGGGTGTCTGGCCTGTCAGCTTTTTTCATGTTGTTATGTAAGCCCATAGTATGGTAGGTACGAGCAGGTCCCAATCATTTCGCTGTGCATTGCACACTTTGTTCAGTGCAGTTTCCAATATTTTGTTGAAGTCTTCTACAATCCCATTGGCTTGTGGGTGGTACAATGTACTTTTCTGATGATATACTTGGAATTCTTCTATGAGCGAGCTGATAGTTTTGTTCAGGAAATGTGTTCTGCGATAACTCATTAAGATTTTCAGACAACCATAGCAGGTTAATATATTTTTGAATAAAAACTTTGCAGCCATAGCAGCCATGCAGTCTTTTACTGGTTGCACTTCCGCCCATCATGTCAGATACTCTAGTGCGGTGATGATGTAGTGCGCGCCTATCTTTCCTTGAGGTTTTATTAGTCCCACAAAGTTGATTTCCCATTTCTCGAATCGTTGTAGTGTCATCTATGGATTTAATGGCATCTTGTCCCTTCTTGATGGTTTTCCGTTCCTTTGACATATATTGCAGGCCTTACAGTGTGCTTTCAAATCCTGGTGAAGGGCTGGCCAGCACAACCCTACGCGGAGAATCTTTTGTGCAGTTTCTCGCCCTGCATAGTGTCCTCCTGTAGCGCCCCCATGTGCTTCCATGAGTATCTGACTTCTTTCAAATTCAAGTACGTATCTTTGCAATATCTCATCATTTCCCATTTTGTATAGGTGCTCCGCCATGAAAGAAAAATCTGCTGCGTGCACCACCAATTCCTTCTTTTTTTGGACGAAATATTCCTTCGGCGCAGTCCCTGTTGTCAGAAAATGGATTATATGTTCGAAGTTCTCGTCTGCAATGTGCACTGCAAAGATCTGTGCATTAGGTAATCCTTCCTCCCGATTAGTGGGTTCCTCGCCCGTCTCAATGCGCGATAAATGATCCAGTCCTGTGTTCAGGCATCCCGTCTTGAATACGACCTCAAAATCATATTCCTGGAACAATAACAACCACCTACATATGCGTCCCCCCAACACAGGCTTATTGACTAGGTATTTCAGCGCGGAATGGTCGGTATACATCTTGAAATGTCCTTCAATCAAATAATGTCAGTATTTTTGGAGCGCGTACACCATCACCAACCCTTCGCGTTCGGTGGTGGAATAGTTTTTCTCTGCTTTGGACAACCTCCGACTTGAAAATGCGATAGGGTGATCCAAACCTTCCCCGCCCTCCTATGTAAGCACTACTCCTAACGCGATACATGACGCATCCACATGGACATGAAACTCCACATCCCATTTTTGGAAGACCAAGATAGGAGTGGAGGCCAATTTCCCCTTCAGGACATCCAAACTTTTCATGCAATCATCATTCCAGCAAAATGTAACATCCTTTTTCAATAGTTTTTCCATTAGCATGGTGATTTGGGCATAGCTTTTGATAAACTTTCTGTAGTACCCAGTGTGTCCTAAGGTAGCGTGCAACTGTTTAACATTTCGTGGTGCTTCCAAATTTAGAATAATGATAATCTTCGCAGGGTCCACCATCAGTCCCTACTTGTAGACCACATGTCCTAACAGGTTTCCAAAGGGAATGAGGAATGTGCACTTCTTAAGGTTTAGTGTAATCTGGTGTCATCGACAAGTATCCAGCATCAAGCGTAAGCTTGCTACATGGTGCTTAACTAATCTGAAGACAGTCCAATCATCCAGATAAACCTCCAGGAATTTGTGGATGTATTCTTTGAATGCAACAACAACAATATGTGAAAAGATGGATGGTGTGTTCTTCAACCCAAATGGTATAACGGTGTATTGAAAGTAGCACCATTCCATTGCGAAGGTCATTTTACTCCTGTCTTTCGACACGCTCTTACTCTGGTGGTATCCCAAGAACCCATCCGTGAACGAGTAGGCTTCTTGTCCTCTGACATTTCCCAATACTTCATCTGTGAATGGTGTCGGCAATGGGTCATGCACACAGGCGTCATTCAACTTTCTGAGGTCCACGCATATTCTTATTTCACCCTTTTGTTTTTTCTCCTGTACTACCATAGGACTCACCTTGTCAGATTCTTCCACGGGTTCAATAATTCCAGTTGCAAGCATTTTGTTTAATTCTATGTGGACCTTTTCCATATATTTAAAATTAAAGCGCTAAGGTCCCTACTTAACCAACCGGTGGGCTCCAGTATTGCAGCAATGATGCTGCAACTCTCGAGACTCCCTTCTTTACTTTTATCAACCCGGTTGTTCGTAACAAAATTGGAAGCGATGGTGCTATATGCACAAGTACTAGCTCTTGTCGCAGGCTGTCACTTGATCAGTTGGAACAAGTTCTCTAGGAGCTTAAGCCAACTTCTATGAGATATTAGAAGAAACTTTTAACTATGATGGATGAAATCGAACTCAAAGGAGCCTAGTCTACTTGCAGAAAGAAGCTGAAAGCTGAAAGGAAATGCAAACCCTAGCAAACCCTAGTTTTCCCGACTAACCCTACTGGTGCAAGAAAAGAGATGAAAGTTGTAGAAATGGATGCCATTGACTCTTGGAAAGGTAAAATGCATCTGACTAAGCTAATTCTAAAGGAAAATATGGAAAAAACATCGTTTTGTATTTTTGAGTAATTTTGCAAAATTATTATGCATGTGCTTTAACTATTTTTTACTGTGCAGAGGTTGATTGGCGAAAGGAAATGGAATGGGCACTTGCAGGAGGTTGGGAAGGTGAGAAGAGGGCCTAAGAGGTCCCCAGCACCCTTCCAAAGAATTTCACAATGATCAGATCTCGAAAAAATGCTCACGTGAACTTCTACAGGAAGTCTGCAGGGGTTCTACAGGAACAACCGAAAAAGGATTTAGAGGGTTGATGGTGGAAAAACGGTGGGAAAGTGGAAATGAAGGATGGATAAGGATGTGAATGGGTCTAGGACCTAGTAAATGATGCTAAGGAGTGATGAAGGTGGTTGTATTTGTTCAAGGATGGAGGGAGCAATGTTGCACAAAAATGTAGAAATTAGGGCAAATTAGGAAAGTGTGGCAAATGAAGGGAAGGAATCTTGGATTAAGGGTTGGATCAGGTTGTATGATGGAAGAAGGGTAGGTAGGGATGTATTATAGGTGCTCTGCACACTATTTTCCAAAACTGATCGAACAAAGACTAGAAAACCCATAGATCTATCTATTTTGACCTAATCTGACCTAAAAACTAGAAACATGATGATTAGAAGTTTATAAACAAGAGATAATGGAAGATAACTATGGAAACTAAGCAAGAATAGATCTAAACATGTAGACAGAACTGATATCAACTTCTTCCAACCTAAAATTAACACTAGCAGTTGCATTGGAAGGCAAAAACAATGTTTTTGTGGCAGCAATTACGCCTTGGTCTCAGTTCATGGTCCCAAGGACGGAGAGATGAGATCAAGGACTGTTTGATGGCCTCTTTGAAGATATTTTCTATTAGCAAACTATAAAATCAACTTGAAGCATGAAAAGCTATTTTAATCATCAAAAACAACCTAAGTAACAAAGCAAGATCTTAACCTAAATAACAGAAATTATTCTATGAATGCAAGGAAAACACATAAAAAATACACAAAGGAGGTACTGGCACTTGGGTTGGGCCCAACCCCAAGAGCTACAACCTCCTAAGAAAATTCAGAGCTGGTGCAAAGAAAAATTCATCTCCATTACTCAAAAATAATAGTCATGTCACAAAACTGTTTACGGCAAGAGCTCGAAAATGAGCTGAAATGCAGAGCTATACCAAAGTGTGAAAAAAAAATTGTTCAATGGCTAAACTACCAAGGCTTGAAGCCTTCCTACTTATGCACCACGAGGACTCCCAACAGTCCTCCTTAACTTTAGGAGCTTGGTTGCTCAAAACTGCAGTTAATCAGCCACTTCACAAATCCTACTCGGCTGCCCCTTGAAATCATCTTTGGTGGGTTGTTGAACTTCGAGCTGATGGTGGAGAACTCAAGGAAGGGGTCATTTAGTGCAAGAGACACCCTCACTACAAATCCTCAGCCTTGTTCCTTCGTATTTTGTTGTCAATTTGCTCATAAATGCTTGACCTTGGTCCAAAAGATGTCCAAAAATCTGTAATAAGCATGTATTAGACTTTGTGGTCAAGTGACTATTCTCATTCATTTAATTAACATAAATATATTCAAAAGCATGCATAAAACTATGAAGAATGGTGGATTAATCGAGAATAATAGGCAAAATGAGCCCATAAAGTTACCCGTTTTTGGGGCTCATTATCACCCCCTGCTGAATGTGTTTCTCCTCCTCTGAGCAACTAATCCAGCTCATCATCTTTAATTGCTTTGACTGCCTCTCTGACATCCCAGGCTTCTGAGGTGATGTGCTCCTCTCGATCATGAAATCCTACTTTTCTCTCTACTTCCTCCCATTGCCTGTATTCTTCTTCTTCTTTGACCCCTTCCAATAGTCCTAAAAGAAATGGAGGACTAAACTTTAGGCTAATCCAGTTGGCCTTTAGATTTTGCATTGATTGTTTATAAAGTGGCACTCTTGCCAAAGCCTCCCTCATCCTTGTTGGGGAGTGGTACTCTCCTATTTTCAGACTGTGGGACAATGTGTTCCATCTCCTTGTACAAGCATGAATGTAGCTATCACCAACCATTCTTTCCATGTCTTCAAAGTGAGTAATGGCCTAAGCTTGGCTTTCAACGTAGTCTGGGAGAACCTGAGGGTTGTTGGCAAGGTGCTGATGGGCATATACTAAAGCTAAGGGATCTTTTGGTTCTGCCCTGATCATGAGTGTCTCACATACCTCCCTGTCCATAACTTTTTGAATTTCTTCTGCCCTCTTTTCCTCATGGTTTAACCAAGAGGCCATGGCCATGAGTTTCACATCTCCCAGTGCAGCATTGGGGTCCCATAGATTCATGTTTGGAAGTGCCAAGTTGTGTAAATATAATTCTGCTAACTTGGCCTTATCTTCAGCTGAGTTATTGTCACACAGATACATAAACTAGTTGTAATTCTAAAATGGAATGGTGCCCCTTTGGGCCAATGTGTTAATTTGAAATTGCAACCATTGATATTTAAGATATAAGGCATAGGAATTAGTAGGTTTCCTGCATTGTAAGGCTTCTACTGCCTAGCTGGCAATGTAGACCATTTGGGCCTCTTTTTCTTGTAGTTGTTGTTTTAAATCCTATATTTCTTCTGTTGTCTGAGACTCCTTTTCCTATAGCAGTTTTGTCAACAAATCAACATCAGCTTGCAGCTTTTCCTCTCTTTGCTATTTCTCAGTTGTTTCCTTGTCTGCTAGAGGTCCTTCTTACTATTGCTACTCTCCCACAATGGACGGCCTATCTTCCTTATGACTTTCCTGTAACCGCAATTGCTTTTTCAGCAGCTCATTCTCCTCCTGTAATTTGACTCTTTTACTGCTTTCCATGTGCCTCACCATGGCCAACTCTGTTCTTGATTCTTTTAGCTGTTCTTCCAAGTGGCCTATGTCTGCAACACCCTTGGATTTGGCAATCCTCATCCAAGTGTGAGTCCTAACCTGTTCTTGTTCCAATGCAAAGAAAATCAGTACGGTAAACTTCTGTGGGATGATCTTCCCACCTTCTAACAGGTTATAATATGAGCCCAAGCTAGGCTGAGGGCTTGGTTCCAGTATCTCCTCAATCTTGTCTTCTCCTTGTGATTGTTTGGCTACTTTTTCCTCCAATTTCTCAGTCTCTTTTAACTTAGCTAGAGTTTCCTCTAGAGATGTTTCAGCTTCCTGTGGAGCCGCCTTTGAGTCCATCATCCTAATTCTCTCTCTCCAGATGGAGGTTTTTGGGCTTCCTCTTTCATAGGTGATAGATATCTTGGAAGGAGACTTTTCTTTCGGTTTAGTGGTTGTGTCCTCAATGATAATTGGTTCCTTTGATTGTGGCTAGGGTTTGCCCATTTTGATCCTTGTGCTTATCCCGGCTCTAAAGTACATAGAGGTTTGCCTCTTTCTTTTTCCTTTTTCTTTTGCAGGTGTGCTTAATGCATCAAGCACAACTGCTACCTCCCTTGCCAACATCTCAGGGGATTTCTCTTCCTGCTAGTCTTTTCCTTCACTTCCTGTAGAAACCTTTGTGTCCATTGTTTCTGTCTGTATGACTGATATCTCACGGTGTGCCTTTCCCTTTTCTTGCTGGGTGCCTACTTTAGCTGTGGTAGCCTTCATTTGGGCTTTCTCAGCCTTTTCCTTTCTAATCTGTGTCCTCTTTTCCCTTGCTGTTTTTATTGTTGTTTCTTCCTCTGTTTTAGGCTCAGTAGTCTTGCCAAATTCTTCTTTTTCTTTTTGTTCTCCTTCTGTTTTGCCCTTTGCTTGAATGTCCTGTGCTCCCTCATCATTTTTCTTCTCAATTTCTTTAGTTTTCTCACCCTCCTCACTGCTGGATGGGGTGATGTTCTCAGCCAAAGTTCTAATGTTTTCATCTCTGGACATGTTTCTAAAGATTTCCCAAGATATGGGGATAGTATAGGTGTGTAAAGCATCTTCCACCAATAGTTTGATCAGCCCATGGTGGGCCAAATGATCTGGGATCCCTTCATTTAGCTTTGTCCCACATTCAATTAAGGACTGAAGAAGGAAATATGGGATGCTCAGTTTCTTGGCTGGAGGCAAGTCCATCCCATACCTCAGTTCATGTAGCAACCTGAAATGGTATCCATAAATGATGCTAAACCTCCCTTCACATGTGATATACTTCATTATTTGATAACTAACTTCACTCCAAAGAGGAGGCAAGCTTGTCCTTTTAACCCCGTTTTTGTCTTCTACATGATGCTCCTCAGGTAGAAAAAATGTTTTCTTAGCAACCTGTCCCAAAGATCTCTCCTCTTTGCTCTAAGAGAGCCCCAATGGTAGACCAATAATTCTACTGATGAGCTCAAGGGTAAGTTCTAGGGTAAAACCCCTAAAACTAACTGTGGCATGTCTCTTGGAATGTGGTCTCAGGGACATCAAAAGCTCTCCAGTTATCTCTTCATCATAACCCTGAATTCTGTCAAAGAAGGATATCCAATTTGCCTGGGTGAAAAGGTCCACCACCTCAGGGTGCTCGTTCATCTTGCTAAAGTCTGAGGGTTCTTTCCTTATGAATCCTCTTGGCATGGTGTTGAGTGTTCTTTTTTATGCTTTAACCAGAAAAAAAAAATGCTCAGGAAAACAAATAGTCAATCATTGAAATAGAGGATAGCGGAATTTGGTTTCTTCTGAACCCAAGAAGGAATTTTCTCGTATGTTCCTTACAATATCAAATAACAATAATTTCCCTGTTTTAAAACTACTGTCACCCAGAATTTTCCTGTCTGTTTATGAAAAGAAAAATTTTGTTTTTGTAGAATAGAGCATAAGGACATAGGTTCTTTTCTCAAGACATAGATAGATATGTAAATTCAGGTTTTTTCACACACACAGAGGCTGGCCTCTACTGCTCCATGTATCTTCCTTATAGGAGAATTTAAAAATGATGAGGAGATTTTGGATGCAAAGAAAGAACTAGGTAAACTCAGTGAAATATGCAGGTAGACTTTCACTTTTTTCTCAATGCACAGGCAGACTTCTACTCTTGTTTTTCAATCTAATGCTGTGTTCAATTCACCACCTTGCACCAACAACTCATGCACAGAGGAGTTTTCTTGGGCCTACCTCATTTTGAGTTTGAAATTTGATGACAATTTTGGGTTTTCTTTCTGCAGAGCTATTCTTTGCCTTTCCTGTAGAACACTTCTTGTAGAAGTCTCCCGGCTCCTATAGAATAGAACTGTGCTTCCGACAGAGCTCGATAGGTGGGATATTTTCAAAAAGAAGCAGAAAACTGGTGGAGGATGACTAGTTAACTGCTCTGAAAGTGGTGGATGCATACTCTGGTCAAGAACATCGTGAGTGCAGAGTGAACGGAGGGTGGTGCATGTTTTGACTGAGCGTATTTTAACTGCGGTGTGATTCGTGGTGAGGGGATGAGGTGCTTGAACCAGACCATTGATCCGACGTCACAGCCATAATGTTTCTACATGTTTCTGACCGCCATTACCTCCTTTCTCCCATTATCTGCCACCACCACTACTAGTCTCAGTGATTTCTTCCTGAATGGACACTCCACATGTGTTGGTTGCACATCTAATTGGCAGTTTTGAATGTAACGGGGCTCATTTGGATTCCACAATGACATGTAACTGGCCAAGGGTGGCTAGTTGACTGGCCACCGATTCCACTCAATCCAAACCATTCCCATAGTCATGCAGCCTTGAAATATAATTTATGCAATTGAAGAATGAGTTTAGGCACTTACCTGCGTAGTTACGGTCGTGTTATGCAGAGTTAGGATTTTGGAACCCATTTCTTCATTTGCTGCTGCTGCATGCACACTGCATGCTTGGCCTCGATTGTTGTTGATGTTCACACGTTCAAGCAGAGCCCCATGCATGTGTCTTATGCCATACTTTGCTGTCCCTGTCTCTCGAGTATGTATTTCAGTGGGATCAGCTGCTACAGGAATCCTGTAGGATGTTCTGTAGTTGCTTCTCCTCCTAGAATGCAAGATAGAATGAGAAGGGCTACACTGCTGACGAGGGTCTTGGCTGATGAGAATTCTAGATGGAGGGTATCAGTTATGGTGAGTGAAAAACAACTACTTTGATTTGTCATTAAAAAAATTTTGTTGGCAGCATGAAGGAAACAAGATTTCTGTGTGTGACTCCGCAGGGACATAAAAATGAGTGCAGTGGAGGTGTACAGAGATGGAAAAAGGGTGACATATGGCAATGGATGGAAGCATGGATGTTTATAGGCCTCATATATAGATTCCCAACCTTCAAGTCCTCTTCTGAGATCGATTTTGGCTTGTCTATAGGTTCTACAGGATCTTCCTGTAGAAGACACAGAACTTCCTGTAGAAGGTGAAATATTAGCCCGAATGAGACCAAATCTTAGAAAAGGGTAATGGTCATGGAGGAATGGATTGTGAGGGATGCTTGTAGCCTAGTGCTGACCTCTGTCTTTGTCTTGTGTGATCCTCCTAACCTGCAATGTCCTTCCTGCAACCTACAATTTATTAAGCAAAAATCAGGTTTATGCTTCTTCTTCTTCTTCTTCTTCTTTTTTTTTTTTTTTTTTTTTTTTTTTTTTTTTTTTTTTTTTTTTTTTTTTTTTAATCTGAGACAGCTGGGGCGCCTCCAGGAGGTTTTCACCCTCACTGTCTGCCCTGGGCATCTCTGAGAGGTTTTCACCCAAGGATCTTTTATTTTTTCCTTTTCTGTTTTTTTTTTTTTGTGTTCAAGGTGTGGGTGGAGTGGAAACAGGGGCCTACTCCACTACCAACACTGATTTATCCAGAGTTTCAATGAACTCCTGCTTAGAAAGGGGCTTCTTGTATATTTTCAATTGATACCCATTGACGAGCATGGGGATGGCCTCTTCATCAATGGTCCTTATAAGGATGAAACTATTGTCGTTGCATTTCTCCACTGTATATGGTCCCAGCCATCTTGTCCTCAGCTTTTCTTTGAAATCCTTGTATCTTGAATCATATAACAGCGCCCAATCTCTTGGCTGAAATTGCTTTTCTTTAAGGTGTCGGTCATGCCATATATTTCTTTAAAGTTGGACTACCTCTGAGTGGAGAAGGGCTTGTATTCTCTGTTCATCTAATCCATTCAGCTGTAGTAATCTTTCCTGTTGCGCATGGTTGAGATCTAGGTCCACCTGAGCTACCAACCTCAATGTGTTGTATTCAAATTCTATGGACACTTTTTCTCGTAGACCAGCTCATAAGGTGTGAAACCCAATGTAGTTTTCCAAGTAGTGTTGTAGGCCCAGGTGGCCTCAACCAACCGATCTGCCCAATCTTTTCTGCTACTGCTCACCACTTTAGTCAAAATCTCTTCCAAAGCTCGGTTAGTGACTTCCACCTGTCCATTTGCTTGCGAATGATAACGAGTGGAAGTTCTATGCTTAATCTTGTGATGAGTGAGCAGGTCTTCAATCAGGTTAAAGGTAAATTGGCTTCCTTGATCTGTGACTAATTCCCTTGGGTAGCCAAACTTGTAGAAGATATTTTCCCTCAAAAACTTAACTACTTTTTCTTCTGTTGCTGCCTTGATTGCCTTTGTTTCTGCCCACTTTGTCAGGTAGTCCATGCACACAATGATGTAATACTTTGTTTTGAAGGAGGATTGATAGGACCCACAAAGTCCATGCCCCACTTCTCAAATGGCTCGAAAGTCACTTGAGGTTGTAGGGGCATCTCATCCCGTGGAGTTAGTTTCCCCGTCCTTTGACATCAGTCACAATGGCTGATATTTCTCCTGACATCTTGATGAAGAGTGGGTGAATAGCAGCCTGCCTGTAGAATTTTGAAGGTGGTTCTTTTTGCTGCAAAGTGGCCTCCACAGGGCCCATCATGACAGGTCAGGAGGATGTTAAAAACTTCCTCCTCCTTGACACAACGCCTCAAAATCTGATCTCGGCCGAGTTTAAATAGGTTGCCCCCAATCAAAGTGAATGGGGCGCTTTTCCAC
The DNA here is from genome assembly GCA_000404065.3 of Pinus taeda. Lineage (NCBI taxonomy): Eukaryota > Viridiplantae > Streptophyta > Pinopsida > Pinales > Pinaceae > Pinus > Pinus taeda. The sequence continues at coordinate 12,082 of APFE030856215.1, forward strand.
ATGATCTTGCTCTTCTCTTTTGAGGATAGGTGTGGCGGGAACTGTGCTGAAACCAAGTAATTTGCTATATCAGCAAACCATGGTGAGTGTACTAAAATGGCAAACAAGTGTTCATCTGGCATTTGATCATCCACCATCCCTTCATCACCTACAGGCAAATCTAGTCTAGATAGAAAATCAACAACAACATTTTCCTTACCTGGCTTATCAACAATGGTCAAATCAAATTGCTGATAAAGTAACCATATAATGATACGAGTGTCTACAACAGGTTTATTCATCAAATACCTAATTTCAGCATGATCAGTGTGTACGAATGTTTGATAACCAGTGATGTAGTGCCTGAACTTGTTTAGGGAATGGGGACTACAGCTAGGAGCTCTTTCTCGGTTACAGTATAGTTTAACTCTACCTTGGACAGGTTTTTACTGACGAAATATATGGCATACAGTAGCTTGTCTTCAACTTGTTCGAAGGCTGCTCCTATGAATTTGTTCGAGGCATCTATGTGAATGTGGAAAGGTAGGGCCCAGTTTGGACCTCTCAATATTAGGGCAGTTACTAGCTTACCTTTCAACGCATCCAGAGCCTCTTGATAGTTGTCAGTCCATAAAAACTCAACATCTTTCCCCAGAAGACCAAACAATGAAGAGGCTAGCATACTGAAATCTTTAATGAATCTTCTATAATATCCTGTTAAGCCTAGAAAACTCTGAACATCTCTTACCTTTTGAGGAGGTGGAACCCTTTAGATGATAGCAATTTTGTTGGGATCCACCTATAATCCTTGCTGAGAAATTGTATGACCTAGCACGGTCCCTTCAATCCTTAGGAATTCACATTTTTCAAGACTAAGGGACAGGTTCATTTCAATACACTTGTTTAAAAATTTTCCCAAGTTAGTCAATACTTCTTGAAAGTTAGAA